>JARGYV010107994.1:0-20646 GCA_029532675.1 Ornithodoros moubata | reverse complement strand
TTTTGCGTGTGAGACAGTTCACAGCTGCACTCGTGGCGCACTGGTTACGCGTACACATGACACCTTATAAGCTTCCTTTCCAAATGCACTACAGTGCCAGAGATCGGCGGAATATGTCGTTCGAAGGCAGTGGACTGATTTTACCTCTTTTCTGAACGAGAGCCGTAGATAGGCCTTATTCACAGAATGTCCGAGTACAGTGTTTTGATCGTTGGCAAATGCATATGCGTCGAAGTGAGGGATAAGTCGGCACCCGTTTTCTCATTCCCTTATTTCGAAACTAAAGCATTCACTTCTCGTTAAAATTAGACCCCAGAGCCGGAGTTCGGAAAGCCTCGGTAGCTTTCCCTCCAAGTTCGTGTCTTAATAAAGCCGAGAAACACAGGCCTTGCCACGTATAGCCGCGCAGTCTACATATAACAATAGCCTCTGTTATATAAAGTATAAGCCGAATAAGGACGACATGCAGCCCAGAGTCATTCGAGGCAGACATCTGTTCTTGGCGTGTGTTGGCAATGTAAGCGAACGCGTTGGTTGTATTCTATGCAGAGTCAACATTACCAGCGGGTAAGTCCGTGTAACTAGCCACGAAGTTCCTCGGCGCAACTTCGCAACCATATGTTTACCGATCATGTATAGTGCTGCGCAAGAACTTAATGTCTCTGAGAAGTATTCAATTTCATGCTCGCTGCATCCAAGGGGTTCGTAAGTGCGCACTTCGTAAAAGCATATTTCAGACTTCTTGTTTGGCGTATCGTGGATCTAAGTGGTGTCGTTGCCGTTGGTTGGCTTTTACTAAGAGTAACAGGGAGAGGTTAACATTGCCGCTGGTAATTCTTTCTTTTAGCTTCAGTTTCAGCATAGAAACGAACAGGAATCAGCTCAATATTTTGCATAATGGGGACCTCGTTTTTCTTCCCTGCTTCTAAAACACCCGAGACGTTCCCATTTACTTCACAAGAAAGGCCTGAACAAGGTTGAACATTTATGTTCTTCGTGTCGCATTGCTATCTTCAGTAACTTTGATTCAGAAATTTTCTCTCAACATTTTTTTCCGCTTCTCATATTTCACGTGAGAGTCATACGTGTACCTTTTGGGTGGCAGCGACCAAAAGCCGCCAGCCGCAGTGATACTATGACGTACTGGTGAGCAGAACAAAAATGAAGGCGTTTATTTCTTACGCAGGGTGTATATAGTACGCCACACTGTTATTTTCCTTTGGGTTTGCGCGGGAAAAAGTAGTGCACTTAGCGCACTACTTTTTCACAAGATTTTCAGCAAATTTAATTAAGCACTGGAAAATATCATTCTGTTCGACGGTTGGCGCTAAGTACACTACTTTTTCCCATGCAAGCCCAAAGGGAAATAACAGTGTGAGCTTTCCATGGTTACTCCTAAGAGTTCCATAGCCTCTGCTGATTTTTGCCGCTTACTCCGTCGAGTACCGCAGCCTTTTCGTGGCCTACTTCTAGTTACTCCTTCGAGTTCCAACAGCCGGAATTCTCGGCTCACGTTTGTCCGAAACAAGAGTTGCGGGGTTTACAAGGCTTCCCCAGACGTCATCCCTGAAGAGCCGAGCGCCAGATAGGCCAATCGTCTCTACCCATTTTACTGGTGGGTGTCCAGCGGTGAGGTTCGAACCGACTACATCCCGCACGCCGAACGGACAATCTACCAAAAGCCTAGGCCTGCAGTAAAACGCCTCAGGCTAGGCGCTGCCGATATTTCGCACAGAGACTGTGCTTCTTTTTGGCTTTTTAGACTTGTCTTTGTTGTTCAACACACATTCATGTAAGTTACTGCACCATGCAGCCTCCTGTCTTCCCATTTATTTGGAGTAAATACCCAAGTGAAACTAGACGAACTGACTCGGATACCAGACATCGTAAGCATCGTTGAGCCTTACAGGATTTCAAACCCATAATACGGCGATAACGAATTACCATTCAGAATATTGTGGTTCCCTTTCTTGAATTAAAAGGAGAAAACAATGAATAAAACGCGACGCTGCTTTAAATTTTCGCCTGAGAGTTGATCAAATACGTTTTGCGATAGCAAAAACGCAATCCTGCATCCGTATGACTTTAAGTCCTCAAGTCAAATGCTGACGGACTCTTCCGGCGGCCACATTGTAGGCAGCTATCCCATTCTCCTGTTATTGCATGGCGACCGCACAAGATGCCCGTGTAGACAATTTGTGTTGAACAGCCACATTAATAAAGTAGCCCTGCAGCTTTCGTTGCACTGGACGACGCGCATATGACTGCTGCATGACATGCGTAGCATTCCATTCTGCTGTTTTTTTTTTGTTTTTTTTTTGTCCCTTGTTTGTTTTGAACTGTTGGCCGGCGGTCGCGCGAACAGAAAGTATGCTGGTTATGTCCCTACTCCAGTGAGTTTTTACCCATAGTGATTACAGGATCACATGTTAAAAACAACCATAGATACCTTACATTGAAGAACGATGATCATAGAGTCAGGAATATTGGAATTTTATGCAGCATTTCTACGGTGGTTTTATCTACAGGGTCCTCTGTGGCCTTTGGTGCCCATGAGTGCATTGCGTCATTTCGATGTTCGTGCCCTCTCAGGATACAACCGTCATATAGTTCCCTTGTGTGAATGTTGTATCAGTAACAATACCCTATTCGAAGATGACTTATACGGTGTCTTCTGCGGTATAAGTAAGGAAAAGTAAGTACGAAGCACAGCAGCGGGCAACTTTCCTGGCACTCACATTTGAGACATGAGCTCATGTCTCACATCTGGGATGAGATGATTCCCTAAAACTCAGCTGGATATTTTATGACCTATGCGCTGCTTCAGTGTGTTGGAGCCAGCTCAGGAATGATCTGCGTTCCTGGCTACCATGGATGTATTATCTCCCCCATCTCCCTCGCCCCCAATCGTCGCGTCTAGACCCACCTGATCGCGTTTCCCTTCTTCATCCGTCAGCACTCTCATCCTCATATCTTTGCACATCTCATCGCCAACCCACCTGCAATGGGGTAGCGCCCGCGTTCAACGCGGAAAATTCTCCATAACATCTTCATGATTTATCTTCGTTCGTTCGTTCCCTAAAACTCTGGGTCCTAGAACTTTCGAAGCGAATACGGGTAACGAAACAAGGCGTGGTGACCCAGAATTTTAGGGAATCTTATAGAGAATTCCAGGGTGAACTATTCACGAGCACTACAGAGAGCGAGGTGTCGGCACTTGT
This sequence comes from Ornithodoros moubata, assembly GCA_029532675.1. NCBI lineage: Eukaryota > Metazoa > Arthropoda > Arachnida > Ixodida > Argasidae > Ornithodoros > Ornithodoros moubata. The sequence goes on along the minus strand of JARGYV010107994.1, from coordinate 17,425 downwards.
TGAACTGCTCTGGCATTTTCAGAACAGTTTCTTTATTCCCGGAGTGTGGACGCCCTCGACCCGGGTACGACGACCCGACGTCCCCAATTGCTGTGACTGCAGGTATTCGCGATTGTGCTTTTTCACGGATATGCCAACGCACGGTACGGAACGATTTCAGTTCAGAGCGCGCTGTGACACCTCTACCAATACGCTTCATTGCACCCCCTCGTCCGCAAGTTTCTCAGTGGTTGAGGCGCATGAGTGGTATCAGTTTCAGTATCCGTAGGCTCATTCGTTACGACACTGTTATTTGGCCAATGACACCAAAATGAAAGTAATGAGAGGATATTTTTGTGTGTGCGTGTGTGTGAGAATTTTTAGACGCGCATATTTCATTTATTAACAGAAAGTTAGAGAATACTGCCGCCAACCGCTTTACACTTTGTTTCGATGAACACCGTCTTAAGCATTTGAAAGACAAGTTTACAGCTGTTTGCGTGAACAGTTAGGTATCTTGAAGACGTCTAAACGTCTAAATGACTCTCCAACGCTCCCCCTTTCTTTCCGGTTCAGTTCGAGCTTTAGATTCGATCGCGTTCACCAAAATCCGGTTCGCGTTACGTCTCTGGCACGCTGAAATATCCCATGACGTCGTCATTAAAGTATTTGTTCATATTGTTGTCCTGTGGTAAAACGTCCGTGCAAGCACTGCAGCAGACGAGGTTGTTTAGACCAGGGATGGGCAGTAATACTTGTTTTCTGTATTATAACAGTAATACATAATACTGTCCCAAAATATGTATTATAATACTGACACTGTAATACATTCGCTTGGTGTATTACATTGGTAATACGTATTACTGTATTGTAATACATTTGTAATAATACAAATACTTCGTTGGAAAACTCCGCTTTTGCTCCGGTTGGTTTAATGGGTACACAATAACGTAAGGAAGCATGGACAACACAACAGCTCTTGAACAACAGGCTACATAGAGTTGGTCTTTATGATCAGCATTTTCTCAAAAAGTGTGTCTTGAAGGCATCGCCTATTGGGCCTAAGTATTAAATTGGCAAGCGAAAAAAGCCGCTCAACAGGGGCTGACGGGCACAAGTTTGTATTGTACCTCAGAAACACTGTTTTTACTGTGGGGTAGTCGTGCAGCATTGAAAGACGTCATCGTCAAGGTCGTGGTCCAGTCATCGTCAACGTACTTCAAAATCTCCAGTTTCACCTGACAGGTCCGTGTCTGACCTGCAGGCCGCGGTACATGTGTATTTCGAAAATCAAAGAATGCGTCATCTTCAACTGCATCTTCGGTAGTGCTCACTTCCCTTTTAGTGGCTCTCAACAGTGCTGCTGCCCTCAAAAGCAGGTCATCAGGTTTGCAGGCAGTGTCTGCTGGCAACCAACGACACTTAAAAAATGGGTGCGATACTGCTGCGATGACAGCTCGTCGTCCTCGAGGTTCAGGATGGACTTCATTCCATTGTCGGGCCCTGACATGTCACCAACAAGGGCGAAAAATTTGCCATCCAAAGTTGTACGACCTTCCATGACAGTATACCAAAGGGAACTGGTGTGTTCTGAGTCCTCTGACATGCTTACGTAGTATGTACACCTAGCCCATGACCTTTGTGTGATGGGATGTTAACCTTTCCTCTTAGAATTCTGACGCATAGCCAAGGAAACTAATGCGGGGGAAACTTTCCCTGAAAGCTCAGGTACCTGGGGCGAACTGGCGGAAATGGGTAACGGCTAGAGCTGGGCTGGGGTTCTGGGAAGTACCAACTGCCAGGCTGAAAAGTATTACTGACTGCTCAAGTAATATGATACAGGGAATACAGGTATTTGCAGTATTATAATACCATTAGTAATACTCTTCCAAATCATGTATAATAATACGTAATAGTAATACAAAAAAGTATTACAGTAATAGTATTATAATACATGCCCACCCCTGGTTTAGACCTCCACTTTAAACCTTATTTCTTGGGGGGGACAAATAACTAAAATGAAAGCGGCGGCTTTTCTTCCTGCGGTAAGACGTAGAAAGCTATGTAGACTACAGAAAAAGTGAAAATGTAAGGAAAGACTTGTTGCTGCCTCAGTTCTCTGCAAAATAATATGCGGCAAGGTATTTCTATATCAGTGTAAACAAACAAATAAATGAAAAAAGAAGTCTCACTGTTGCGTGCAGCGGAAAACTGTGACCACCTTTGAGCAGAAGTTTCCATGTACCGACCATGAAACTCCCGTTTTCCCAGCGACTCCTTTGACTACTTGATGTCTGTCCCGCTTCGCCCGTTACCAGGTCATTCGCCACGGTTGACAGCGGTTAAGTAAGTGTACGTCGCATTATAGACGGAGCAGGACCTAATGTCCTTTTCATAGTTTTGTTGCTGCCTAAAGCAAATATTTTACGTTCACGACTCACTTGCAGAGCAAGCATACGATGCAGTTGGGCGGTTTGTGACGAGCCTGATTATCGCTGCTGCGCAGCGTCATTACACAACATGTGGTCACTGCAACTCTGTTGTCGATACCCTGTTGCTGTGTGTCAGCAGCTAACCAAGGTTTACTGTAATTGCGGTTGAGGCTTTCTTTCACTAATGTTGGTTAACAATGAAACCGGCATTAGCGGTCTAACTCCTACTCACACTCGCCATCTTTTGCAACAGCACACCATCATCGCTGGCATTCATACAGTCTGCGTTCACCGGTGTCGGCGAAGGGAAAGTGAAGATTATAAAAATTCCAAAAATCTTTAATCCTAATTGAAAAGTTAACTGCCGTCGGTGAAACCATGCCGGTGTCGTGTACCCGCAACAATTCGCAACCACGGCGAAGGTTGCCGCGTGACAATGGTGTCGGCTCCCATTCGTTTACGGCCTCAGTTCAGGGCGTGAAAGCTTCCAGAACCCTCAGAAGATACTACGACGGAGTCTACGATGCAAAAATTTATTTTCCTGGGTGCATGAACGCAAGTTACACTCTGCCAGGCGGAAAGGAAGCAGACGTACATTATGCAGTTCGGCACAACTTTAGCATCCTCGTGCTCCCTATCTGGTGAGCCCGTAGAATATTCCCAACCCGAAACACTAAAAGCAGAGAACAACGTCGTCAAAATTGAAACTGAAGACAAAGGAGTCGTTCTGCATTATTTTCTGAGCCCGAAATAATCCTGAACAGTCTCGAGGCCTTTCAGTTCATCCGGGCATAGACATATATTAAGTGTTATAATGATGCCGCCATGCGCTAAGCGAAAACGTTTCCATCCTTTGAAGTAAAGCCCCGTAAAGACCCTTCCCCTCTTTTTTTTTCTCCGTTTCGTTTCATATGTTAATTTTTGTGCATTACAAAACACCTGTTTTTAATTAAATCTCGACTGCGTCAGGCTGCACTACGCGTTTCAAAGTTCTGTACTCCACAAAGTAGATTAGGGAATGAACTCCAAACTTGAGGGCCTGCGTATAAGCACGGAAAAGAGAACAGAGGAAACTAGCACGGCTGGTATTGTATTCAGGCTCCAAAATTATGTCATTTACAACTTGTATTGCGTGATCAGCGCATAAGAATGCACTAAGGCTGGCTAGTGGATGAACTTCAAATTTGAAGGCTTGAGTATAGGGACACAAGAAAGAACTCATGAAACTAGCACTGCTGGTATTGAGTTCAGGCTTCCAAGTTATGGCACTTATAACTGTATTGCGTGATCCGTGCATAATTAGAATGGACTAAGCCTACACTCTAAAAACGGACCTTCACCACATAACACGGTCTCAACGAATCACCCTTCAGAATGACATCGTTTACTGATGCGACTGGCGCAAGACTGTACGTGTCCGGATTTTTGAGCACTTATGCAGTTAGGCTAAGTGACTCCAAAAATGCCTAGGCCCACCATGTTTGACGTATCATCTGCGTGAACTATGCATTCTGACTGGTGATTGGTTTACGTCGTGTCCTACAGTGAAATTCCGTTTTTAGAGCGTAGCTAGTAGATGAAGTCCATACTTTGCAAACCTGAGTATAAATCTTATTTCCCTTTGGGTTTGTGTGGGAAAAAGTAGTGCGCTTAGCGCCAACCATCAAACAGAATGATATCTTCCAGTGCTTAGATTTGTTGAAAACCCTATGGGAGGAACATACTTGGACCATCTTATCTTGTCCAAGTATGCTCTTCCCATAGGGTTTTCAACAAATCTTATCACTGGAAGATATCATTCTTTGTGACGGTTGGCGCTAAGCGCACTACTTTTTCCCACGCAAACCCAATGGAAAATAACAGTGTAGAGCCTTAGACCGGAAATCCAGAGGTTATGTCTTCATGTGCCGCAGTTAGCTGGCCTTTTTCTGTGGCCTCCTTTCGTTAAACCTGTACCAGAAACTGTACGCAATGGCAAATAATAATAATAATAATAAATGAATAAAATAAAACGAAATGAAACATTTCCTTACTGTATCTCAGTATTATCGGTTATGAGATGGGCACAACCATCGAGAAATTCCAACAGGGAAAAATATCTCCAGGTGCATGTCTGTACGCAGCGACCAACATGGACAACTGGCCAGCTCTAGTGACATGCAGCCATATATTTCACTGATGCAAGCCTTGAAGCAAGGAAACGTATTGGTCCGAGAAGCGGCATCGCACGGCATAGCGCTGACACATCGACTAAGGCAGTGCCCAAACGCGCGTGAAACGCGCGCTGAGGGCATTCGTATTCTCTGTTCCTTGTAGAATTGCTTTGTGGTTGACGGGCCGACATGCTGTTTGTGACAGCAGAGCCATCTGTCCTCTATCCTATGATGACCATCACTGTGCAGAGCAGCAGAAGCGGGGACCTTGTGGAAGACGCATGTAGCACAACTCTCGCGGCGTGAATGGCAATTTGTTCTAACTGCTTCCGAAAGCACCGTGACAGCGTGTCGGGTAGCTTTCTCCTCTGAGCGATGACATACACTCCAAGAATAACTGTGCAACGTGGAGGACGTCTGGTGTTACATTACCTGCACAACAGCTTCATAGGCGCGTGTGAGTCCTCGCTGAAATGGATCACTCGAAGTCTAGCATTTCGGAAACGTAGCGGACGCTGTGCATGAAGCATGTCTTTCAAAGGTAGTACGAAGCCGTATGTTTCTATAGTTGTTGAAATGTTTATTTGACACGATAAAGCTGTCAGAGTAGTCCAGCGCCACACGTTTGTTCCCATTTAAAATTTTTTAGCAGACATCGGAAATTAAAAACATAAACTAAAAAATAGAACGGGCCGCACTGGTATACGGTTCCGCAGACTTCGCAAGCATGCAAAGGACAGAAGCAGAACCTAGTACACGCGTAACTTGGGGCTTTATGAGGCATGACTGCATCGAAACGAAAATGACAAGTGTACCTCCGTCCATCGCTGTTTTTTTTTTTTTTTCCTATCAAATCACATTATGTGTGACATGATGGTAATGATGCACTACTCGCGCAAACAACAAAAGTGGCCGCGTACACCTGCCGAAAGAAGCGATCACGCATAAAAAAATAAATAAATAAATAAGGACTTGCAAACGCTGTCACTCAACGGTTCGAAGGTCTTCTTTTATTTTTGCTTCGTCTACCTTTTTTACACGACAGGCTTCGTATACGAACGGTCGCAACATGTGAAGCACATTGCATTTGCGTGTCGAAATTGACTTTATTTACCTTTGTTTTTTTATCGTCCGGTGTGTTCGAAGCCTTTCATATTATTTTATCTTTCTCTCACTCTCAGTGTGGTCGCACTGAGCACTTTCTAATTGCGGTACGGGTGACTGATAAGTATTGTGAGAATTCCCAACGTTGGGATTTCATTTATTTATTATATACGTGATTCGGTGGACGTTCATTTTGACCAAAATAATTTTTTCTTCGATAACTGGTTATGTGTACTTAATTAATTACTTTTTATGGGAACAATGAAAAATGTATCCGTCGTTTTTATGGGATCCTTGCGGAGAAATTCACAATCGCAAATACGCAGCCATTTCCTAGTGAAAGCCTGTCCGCTTCGTAAACAGGACCAAAGCTATGCCTGTTACCTTTAATCCGGGGACCGAATGATTAGTTGTAAATAAGATAGAAAGGAGAAAACGGTGGGCAACGCGCACAGAATGGGCATAATGTGCTTTAACCCACCATGTTTTGCAACATTCCTGGAGTTCAGATAATTTGACTGGAGGATTAGCCTAATCTAATGCTGAAAATCTCGTTTTCTCCCGAAAAACGCTGACTGAAGAGGTAATTAACGAATGTTAGCTGGTTAGTGATCGGACAACTGTACAGAGTTGATTGAAACGCGGGCTGGTGATGAAAATCTATGCACGCAAGGCATGTCTGGATCTCTCGTATTTTGAACGGAATGAATCTTCCGCACATCCTGGCTGCTATCCGCATTGACAGGTTATCTTCGAAGCGTTTACTCCCACGCGCGAAACCTGCAACAGGAAACGTTGAGCAGCAGTCCCCAGAATCTTGATTTTTCTTTCTTTTCTTTTTTATTGGTAAAGGTCATGGTTGAATGTCACTGTATGGGGGAGTGGAACTCAGTTCTGAAAGCCTCCAGTGACGGCCACAGTGACAACAGAATCGTCTACACGTACTAAGGCGTACCGGAACGGAGGCGTTACGAAGGATAGGACTTGGCATCGACGCTTGACAACGGTTCACTGAAACACAAGAAACGTGAAAGCTTACGAATGACGCAAGCATACACAACTATACGTGAGGACATACGACTTCTGTCGTCAGAAGATGCAGAGCCATTTTTTTTTACTTTTATTTATTTAGTTTTCTTTTTATTGGAAATACATACAGCTGCATAGTTACGAGCTTGCGTTGTTCAATGCTGCCAACGCGGCTTTCAGTGTTCGTAGTCAAAGCTACCAGTTCCGTTCGGAAATGTAGTGAGAGTACCCAAGACTGGGCCGATAACAACCTAGCTTCCCTCACTGAATATCCACAAGACCTCATGCGCACAGGCATTTTGAAGAAACACCCAAGGTCCAGAACGTAAAAAGGCACTCGTGGATGTTTTCAGGGCCTCCAGTCAATCTAACGTAAGATCGTTGGTGGCGAGTTCATTTCGCTACCCCATTCTGCATTGCTGCTAGTCAATCTCAGACAAGAAATGTGACATAATGCAGTTGAAAGATTATAAGCCACTGGTGGGGATAAGGAGCCGAGACCGAGCGACGCTTTCGATCATCTAAAACTCCCTAATATTGATTATATAAATATATATATAAATATATGCATCACCCATCTGTTCAGCCAATCCAATTGTTAGGCACGTGATGTTCGACTCCCCCATCCTGCCAACGCACACTCTAAGAAAAAAGGGAGTAACGAAGGAGTAACTTGCAGCTTTTACTCCTCCTTGACGTCAGTTACTCCCCTTCGCTGTAACTTGCTCCCTGCACAAGAGACTAATTTCACCTTCTCGAGTCGTAAGTTGCGTAAGTTACTCCCTCGGTTCCAACAGTCACTCCGCTATCGCTGTCCAGGATGAGGATAGTGTAATATTAAAGTGATGAATGAGCTCATAATTATACTGGTGTTACCCTTGACTTATAAACGTGTGTACAACAAAGCAGTTATCCAGTTGCGATATAAATCTGTTCATGCACCTTCGTAGTTTTATGGGAAGCTTTTATTACATGAAGCTCTCATCCTCATAGAACTGCCCCTCATAGAAGAACATCATATGACAGGTGCCATCCTTACGTAACCGTAACGCGAGTATTCCAATGTACCATCTTTCGCTTCAATGCCAGTACGTATATCGTTCCCCTTCACATTAGAAGGTGAGCTATTCTGTGGCAGGGAAGTTGGGAAGGACGGCCTAAGTGGCATCACACTTTACAGCCACGGTTGCGCTGCATCACCTTTCCCATTCCCTCCCTTCTTCCTCCCCAGCTGTCCTCTCACTGAATAATTAAAGCGAATCATTTGTTTCATTAAAATATCACGAAAACATTTTTATGCCTCTGCTAAAGACGATGGTGTTTTGATTAAATTGATTGATGATTCAAAACCGTAGTTATGATCACTCCTTCGAAATGGGGTAAACTGTAACTCCCTTTTGGGGGTGTAACTTTTACTCCCAAAGAGAGTGCTCTAAGGGACAAGCCACTTACTCCCCCAAAGGAGTCGTGATGCCACATTTTTTTCTAAGAGTGCAGCATCTTCAACTTCGGATCAAGGTTCATGCCCAGGTCCGCCAGCGGAGTTCAGATAAGACGCTCTTGGGGTCACATAACCACCTCGGCCTCCCAAAAAAACATGTCGCGGACCGCTCTGACTGACTTATGTCCCTGCAGTCATCGAAATGCGTAGGCCGCACTCCACTAGGAAACGGGCCAAGTATCAGTACCTATATTAGGCATCCAGTGGGCTCTCTGCTTCTCTGCTTGACAATTATCAATCGTCTCATCTCTCGTCGCCTGGACGGCTGCGGATGCATGCTGTCCTAAACTGACTTCAAACACAATGACAATAATCTGTTCAAGATGCCCTCATTATTTTCAGATGCCGCGACCCAAGACGGCTTTGACACCTAATTTAGAACGCGTCTTATTTATGTGCAGAGACGAGTGGGGACTGCACTGAGTGGGCATCTGCCGCATCTATGGCGCGCTTGGTTTCTGCCAAGATATACAGTGAGATTCACAAGTACTGCACTGTGCGGAGTTGGTCTATATTTTTGTTTCACACCAAGTCAGCCAACTGTGTCACATCAATCAGCGCGTCTGCTGCTGGCCGCCAGGGCCGTGAAGTTCGGGTGCACCGTAGCCGAAGGAAACCTGAACCATTTCTCCTGCTTGTAGTTTTAATCTCTTCAACACGCAAGGAAATCGCATGTGACATTTTCCTCTAGGGCTATGTGGAGCAACGTGTGTACCGAGGTGCCGTCAAGGACATCGAAGAGCAGCTTGACTGTACTGAAGAAGGCCGGTGAACTTCAACGTGCTCTTTTCTAAGTGAAATGCATTTCCTCAGCCGACGCCTGTGTGTACTGATCACGCGCTCCCGGGTGCGGTCAACAATCGAGCGGAAGGCCTCCTAGGTTCTTTCCTTGAACTTTTCGATACTGTTGAGGACACCTCGATATACCCGTTGCTTCACATAGGCCTACAGGAAAAAGTTACACGAGGCTTCCTCACGGGTTGAACAGAATAAAGCTCAAAACCAAACGTCTGAACCTATTGGCAGCAGTAGTTCCGGTCGCGTCTGCTACGCCGCATCCAACCTTCACGCCTCTGGCGGCCATCCCCCGAAACGCAGGTATGAGTAAAGCCACTGGGTACAGGGAAAGCAGGGTCAAGGTGTGAGGAGGTGATCAGAGCAGGCAGAGGAAAACTTCCGGTTGGGCCGCTATACAACTTTCTGGATCCCGAAACAAATGCTATCGAATCGCGTTCCGTATGGCATTCAGCGCCATTCTTTCGTATTTTGTCTTTTATATTACGATGACTTGATGCGCGAAATTTGCCGATGCATTCCAATGGTTAGATTTGTTGAAAACCTTCTGGGAGGAACATACTTGGACCATCTTATCATGTCCAAGTATGCCCCTTCCATAACGTTTTCAACAAATCTAAGCACGGGAAGATCACATTATGTTTGACGGTTGGCGCTAGTGCACTACTTTTTCCCATGCGAACCCAAAGGAAAGTAACAGCGTGTGAGGAAAAGAACGCACCAGATGACGTTGTTGGAAATGCTGTCAACTTCAGTGGCATTTTTTTTTTTTTTTGCTTTATTCCCCTGTTTCGCCGCATGTCACACTGCCCTAAACATATAGGTCTACACAAAGGCACCCGCACCAGATGCTTTTTGATACATGTCGTCGCCAGACACCCCTACTCTTTAGTACTGGATAACGTCAAATCGAGCACACAGGTATTGGGAAGCCAAATTTAGAGGGCTCAGCGGTGTCAAACGCTGTGCAAAGAAGTACCAGCAAAACACACACAAACTGGAGAACTTGCCATTGTCCGATGTCAAACGGCAATGAGAAACTCTAGCTAGTTCTAGCCGCCCTATTTCGATGGCTGGGAGGGGACCAGGGACTCAATTGAAGCCTTAACTCTTCTCAGCCAGACGGGCATTTGGTATCAGCAATATCCATTAGGCTTCGTTCCGTATCTGATTTTTGAGACATAGAAGACAGGCGGCGAACTTTCCTGCACCGAACTGTGGAGAAAACCTATCCCTTATATGTTCTGGGATCCCAAAGGAGAACACGAACAGTTTTATCCGTCATCAGCGCCAAGAAAAGGCAGGGAAGAGAGGCTTCCTATTCTCCCTTTTCATGCCCCGATGACATATAGACTGCTCGACAGCTGGCGCTCCAAGTGGAAAGGGGTGAAGGGAAGAGCTATCATCGGACGTTCCCCTCCCGCAAATGTGCTGGTCCGAAAAATGCAATTTCCTACCTCGGACCCTTTATAGACTGTCGGCTGCTCTTCGCGTTCTGCCAAGTGTGGCACACGGAGAATGAGTCTGTGGAGACTGTGGGGCTTCGGCTTTTATCCGGGTCGAGGTCGAGCCCAGAGAGAAATACGCAAGCGTTGGTAGCAAGGCGTCTTCTTTCCTTTCTTCTCCGCATTATTCGCTAACCTGAGAAACTCTACCGAGAACAGCAAAAAATATGGTCTATGGGGAAGCTCACTGTATTCAACGCAAGAAGAAAATGGGACATGCCGAAAAGACGGGCAGACGCAAGCGTGTAGCCAGGGGTTTCCTGCGGGGCAATGCATTCTCGAATAGAAAACAAGGCAACTGCATCTTCAGTCTTAGAGCTCCTTTGTGAAGCGATTCGTTATTTCCTGGTGGTGACGCTGGCGATATAGCAGGCTTTGCAGAATTATGCATGCGGACCGGCATTCTCCACAAGAGTTGATCTTCGATAAAAGCACTGTGCAAATAGCGTAAGCATCAGCTACTGCTAGACACCGAGGAGCATAGTTTGAAGCCCACTTCACTGTTACAAAACTTCCTTCATCTAAACGCGCGTTGTGTTGCAAAGCGCTTTATCCGATCCGTCGCGTAATTCCCACAAGTATAAATACGGCACTCTCCTGTATACGGGATATATATCTTGTAGAATTCATGCATTCTGATGAAGCGAGCTTCCTTGAAAGATGAATTAATAAATGGGGGCGACAATCCAGAATGAATTCGCCCGAATTCAGAAAGTGAGTCGAGTTCCAAACGGACACAATTGCGACATGGCGTTACGGGCTGAGCGACCGCTCTTAGTGTCAAGTCTGGAAGGTGCTGGCATGAAATCTTACAGTGGGCTGTGCTGTTTCACAGGTTAATGAGCATGCAAGGTGTTTCAGGCAAGCGAACTGAAGAAACTGTTAGTCATGTACCCTAATATCCCAGTCAAATGCAGTGGATAAACAAAGTGAGGTCAAATGCTACAAAGCACTGCGACAAGCTAATAAGCTAATTTACAATGTAGTTGTGAGCACATATGCAGTGAGCGTCTCTCTATGCGGCAAAGATTCGTAACTTGAAAACCTGGTCTCCGTAACGAAAAACGGTAAACACAGACAAAATATTTGTCTGGTCTGAGTAAGATTCTATATCTGTCTGTTGTTTTACGTCCCCCAGTCCAGAGTTTTTTTTAGTTACGAACAGCTTCAGTTGTGAATCGTGCTGATGATCGTTGTGGACCTCTGGGGCATCCCAATTATAGTCGTTATTTGCCAACAGTACACTTTCGTTAGTTTTATGCTTATCTTGTCTTATCTTGTGCATCTTATCTTGTCCAACTACGCTGCTCCCACAACGGTTTCAACAAATCTAAGCGCTAGAAAATATCATTCTGTTTGAAGGCTGGCGCTAAGTGCATTGCTTTTTCCCACGCATACCCAAGGAAGGATAACAGTGTAAAGCTTGTGTCGGCATCATCATCGTGGGGAAAATGTGTGTATACGTGTCCAGGCAGCGGTGTGCTCTAAACAGCCCTGGGATTACAACCATAAACCTTCATGAACCAGCTACAACCAAGAGTCGAACGGGTGCGGGCACTTTTACTTAAGAAATAAACACCACGGATCTACATTTACGGAAACCTACCTCACAAATTTTAGCGAGTAGGAGCTTCGAAGGGTAGCCAATGTAAACTATAGTACGTGACAATTAAGCGGTGCAGAAGCGTGACAGAAATGAAGCACATGGTAATTGCACCCAATCGCATCACTGCACATCAGAAAACGCGATGGGTCCGCGCCGTGTTCTCCAATGACATTATGTGTTAGGATTACCTGATTCACGTAATCGTGATCATCGTCTATTCCAAACCATTTTGTTACCAAAAAGAGAAAATGCAGCGAGTCAGTTTCAGAAATCTCGAGCAATACGTACCCGATTCCATATTTATATCGGGAGCTGAACCGCACCCTTTTCCTTCCGCCACCGTCTACATTATATTCTGCAATCCCAAAGGATGGCGGTTTTGTTACTTCGGTTCCGCTTTTTCGCGTTCCATTGACGGCGTGAACGGAAAAACTGATTCTGAGCGGGCCAAGTTTTCGGCAAATCGATCAGAATCAATCGAGGCATTCGTATGTGCTGAACGTTAAATTGGGGATTGATGAAAGAGAGGGTGCGCTGCCATAAATGTAGGGTCTCCCAAAACGAAGGCTCATCAATTGAGCATTCGCTCAAGACGGAAACGCGACATCTCCTCCCTTGCTGCGCAGTTCTACGTCGTTCAGTTCCCTCGGACGACCGACCTCATCGGACACCGGTCGTATTCTGTACCACGTACTGGGCACGCCATGCCTGCGTTTGGGGCGCTTTACTCCCGTCTGACTGAACTCGCGCTCTACAGCTATGTCACATGATTAAGTCGAAAAACACGATGCCCAGCTTTAAAGGGCCCGAGACAACAACTTTTTCTTGAAGATTTTTTGCTTGAATACTGATGGGCGGGAAGGTATCAACACCTCGGTGACACCCTAGGTGTTTTTTGAAAATGTGCAATTCAAGGTGCTTAGCAATGGCCATTGCTTTTCATGTGAGGTATAATAGTAATATGCAAATCGTCCTAAACGCTTCTTGTTATACCATGTTATCACGTGACATCTCTCCACCAATCCTGGAAGTGAAACCAAGTTTTCTCATTTTAGAGGTTTTGGGGCGCTGCGATCTGCCGAAATCTCATTTTTAAAATTAATGTGTGTAAAAAAATATTGCGGATTTGGAGCTCACACTTTGTCTGGGTAACCACAAAAGCACATGTTACATCCCGGAATGTAACAACATAGGCGTTCTATTTCAGTTACAGTTCCTTGAAAATTTATTAAAATAAAAATAATATAATGAAATAATAATAATTATATATATATATATGTAATATATAATTAAAATGTATATTATATATTATAATATGCAAGAACTGTGGAGGAGGAGGTCGGACGGACGCGTAAATATATAAGCAAATAGAAAAATGAAGCGCGGACAGCAGTAGTGTGGGAGTAATAGAAAAAATATTTATTAGGGGCAGCTTGAGGAGATTTGAACGTGGAGGTTTCGGCGGCGCCGCCGTCGAAACGTCGACTTTTGAATTAAATTAAACTACCTCACACAAACCAATACAAAAAATACATTAAAGCCAGCTCTACACCGCCGACATTCCTGGCCGACCCATCGTTTCTTACAACACACCTAAATTCTTTGACCATCACCTAAAGCACATTCCTACTAGTCTCCCTTCACATATACAGGACACACCACACTTGCTTAGGATAATTAGGAATTTAAACAACACACATACGTTTGACGAGGATACCATACTCGCTACTCTGGATGTAACATCTTTATACACAAGTATTCCACACAGCCACGGAATCACATCACTGCGGGATGTGCGACGCAACCCCATCACAAAGAAAGACCCACAAGCGCTCCACACATTAATCGACCCAGTTCTCAAGTACAGCTACTTTGAGTTCAAAATTGAGTATTTCCTTCAGACCCTTGGTATCAATACGGGTACCCCAGTTGCACCTACGTACGCCAACATTTTCGTGGGGACTCTGGAAAACAAAGTACTCGCTAGCCTTCCACATAAACCCACAGTATACCTCCGTTACACCGATGATATCTCCATAATCTGGAAACACGGGAAACAACAATTCCATTACGTGATGGCTCTACTCAACAATGCGCATGACAGGATAAAGTTCACGTCAGAACATTCCACACGATCCATTAACTTCCTTGACACATCTATTATACTAGAAAACGGCATGCTCACCACAACACTGTATAAAAAACCAGCTGATATGCATCAGTATCTCCACTTTCATAGCCATCACCCGCGACAGTGTAAGGTTGGTATACCAAGCGGACAAAGTGTGAGACTTCGCAGAATCTGCTCAGACGACTCGGACCACACCGAGAGGGTTGAAGATCTCTGCCACACACTCACATAAAGAGGCTACCCCCAAACACTCCTAAACGAATTCCAACAAAAGGCGCTTGCTCTTGACCGTAACCAAGTCCTTGAGCCACGGAAAAGGACCGACGCACCCCTAATCAATTTTATTACAAAGTACTCTAATGGCCTCCCAAACGCTAAATGAATATTGGGAAAATATGAACATCTTCTCCAAAGCGACCGCCTAAAACGCATATTTAACCGCCCAGTACAGGTCACATATCGACGCGGCAGAAACCTTGGGGACGCTCTAGTAAACACTAAGCTCAACTAAAACAGCCCGCAATATACTGGAGAACGGTCGTGCAATTTCCCACGCTGCAAGACATGCAAACACATGCAAACCACAAGCTGCATCAAGAGCACTGCCAGCGCCCACACACACACCATTAAACACGCATTTACATGCACTAGCTCCAATGTGATATACTGCATTTAATGTGGAGACTGTTCAAGGAAGTACATTGGAGAAACTGGACAACAGATGAATAATCGGTCATAAAGCGAACACCCTAAACAAACTACCCAAAGCGGTGTCGGAACACTTTAACACACCGGGGCATTCATTCGAACGCATTAGATTTTACATATTAGAAACTGGATTTCGGTCTACACGTGACAGGCGCGATAAAGAATTTTTTCTTACACATAAGTTCAAAAGCATACAGTCGTACGGCATTACAAATCAAAAGGCACACTGGAGACGCTTTGTTTAGAATCCGACATCTTCCATTCTCACTATTTGCACCTTTTTTACACGTCTCCTCCATTTTTTAAATTTATTCTTTTCACTTTTTGTTTATTTTTCTTTCTTTTTATTTAATTCATTACAGTTACCTTTTCTGTCCTAACCCGACATAAGTCTCTGCAGCACAGTCTCTGTGAAAAATATCGGCGGCTTCCAATCTGAGGCGTGTTGCTTCAACATGATCATTATAATGTTAGCTACTTTACGACGAGCACATCAACCCACGAAGTGGATAACCTTTCGTTACGGTGTTGCTAGGCATGAAGGGTTTTCGTTTGTCTTTTTGCTTCGAAAAGCTTTAGTGAGACGTTGATTAACAAGTTTTAATTTATCAGTTAACCTATGTTTAGCAATTAGTACCTACGCACTGACGCTGATAGCGTCCGCTAGGATGATGAGCCCGGTATATGTCGCAATAGTGTATATGCTGACCTCATGAATGCTTTAACAAGAAAAAAATCGACAACTGGGAATTGTACTTCGCCCTGTATATTTCGAGACGCTAGACCGTCAAACTCTACAAACTCTTTAATTCTTTTACCAGGGTAGACAAAGACTGCTGCTGTTTTACAGCAATGATGATTGTGCGGGGGACTGCGAGGCAGAGGTACAGTTTTTTTTTTTTTTTTTACGTTGAAGGACCGCTAATATCGGTCTAAACAATAATCCACGTTATTCAACATAGGTCCTTGGTGAAGTGCACCACGACGTTTGTTGTCTAATTCGGCTTCGTACTAAGCTAGAACAGTTAGAGCAGCGTGGCAGGGAGAAAGAGCAAACCACAGTGATTTTAAATCAGGATACAAGGGAAATGCGTCAAAAGCTGCAAACAAAAGAAAACATCCGCACGCTGCTTAAGATATCGGCTATCGAAATATTTGTACTACGAGACAAAAAGAAGAGAAAGAAAAAAAAAAAAAAAGCTCACCGCCAAATAACCACTCAACCTGGTTATCGATATCGTTTTGTCTTAGGCCGTTTTCATTCCACGCACCTTTAAACCCTTCGCAATATCTCCTTTTTCTATTTTGGTCCAACGCGCCACAAGTGCTCTGTTTGTCCTGATGACGAAACGATTTCTGTCGTGACCCTGGTGGCATCCCCGACTTCCTTTTGCGTAGTCCTGCCGCGTGACTTTGTCTTATCTATTACGTCGTTACGTCACATGTTCAGAAGGGGGCAACGCGCATACCGAGGTGGTGTCTTGAAGGTAGTTGTAACGCTCAAAAGCTGCATGAGATTACGCCAGTGCGGTGTAGGAAGAAGAAGAAGAAGAAGAAGAAGAAGATTACGTCTTAAATAGTTTGCAAGTCACGGCGTACCATTCCATGTCAACGCCCGTTGGGCACTAAACATTTCTCCTCCAGTTCTTTGAAAGAGAGTGATGGCTAACATATAGGAACAGACCCAACGTCTTTAGTCTTCCGTCTGTCGCCTCTAGTGGCGTGATCACCCTTTGGGAGCGAAATACTCGTCTTGCCTATACAACTGTCGCTCTTGCAGCCTCATACACAATGGTCCTTCACGAATCACAAGGCCGCTCTATCATCAGCGGCACCTCCACCTTTTCGTGACGCGGCCATGGGCTCTTCAAAGGATGGGACTGGAACTGACAGGCAGACTTTTAAATCTCGGTACGTTCGCGAGGTGGCTCACATGTGTGGTTCACAGAGATACAAAACGGATGACGGGAGCACCAGAGAAGCCTAAGCGCCTCGTGTCGCTGCAGCGTATTTCCTCCCTGTTTTGAACTGTAATCTGTACATGTAATTGAGCTCGGCTAAAACGTTGTCATCTTAGCAGTGTCTTAACCGCTTGACACACGACCGTTGATTGGTTGGGGTTGAGAAAACAAATGGAGAGATTGGTCCCCTTCTCTGAGAGACCGGCAACTCCAATGCTCTTGTGTGCTGCACTGTACACGGTACACAACACAATATCTTGAAAATGAAGGGGTACTGTACCCAAACACTGGCAGTAAAACTCGCAGAATGTGCTTAATGTCCTTAGGCACAATGTTGCACTTGTTGCACTCAATGTTCGGTGCATAATAGCTCGATGCCACGGTGCCAAAGTAGATAATGCCGACTGTAACTGTACGAGCTAGTCGTACACTCTAAAAACAGAACTTCACCGCATAACACGGCGATGACCAATCGCCGTCCCGAATGATACCTTTCAGCGACGCCACTTGCTGAAAACGGT
>JARGYV010107991.1:3774-14693 GCA_029532675.1 Ornithodoros moubata | reverse complement strand
ACGCTTTCTAACCCGTCTAACTGTAAGCCCATGCTTCTCACTAACCAATCTCTTGACATTAACAAAGTAACCCACGGACGCAGGCACCTTAGCCCACAGGTCAGTGGCTGGGTGTTCCCGCTCCAACACAAATGACAAGCATGCCGCCCACCTCTTTGACGCGTAACCCGGATACCTTTAAATACACTGCCAATGATGTGAAGGATGCCCAGAAGAAGCACAGTCTCTGTGCGAAATATCGGCGGTTTCTAACCTGAGGCGTGTTGCTTTAAGAGAGGGTAGATAGAAAGATGCTCAGGTCTCCCTTCCAATCCGCGTCCTGATCTTTCGCCGAGAGGTTACCGCGGAATGAGGTTGGGTTGCCGTCTGTCCTGTGGGGTGCCTGGTCGTCAAGGAACCCCCAGGCTTATTTTTGTAACCGATGTGTCAGACCTTCGGGCCAACTGTGAGATGGGTCAGACCTTCGGACTGACCCATCTCACAGTTGGCAATACAAGATAGAAAGATTTGAGGAAACCGAATACGGGAGGGTTTTGTAGTGGCAACTCTTTACCAGTGCCATACAGGGTCAATAGCTTAGTAAGCGCGGGCAGGAGTGCTGAACGGTCTCGTTCCGTCGTCGTTCTAGTATAAGAACGACGACGATCCATCCTCCGCAAACCCGCTGCCTGTACAACGTGACGGCAGCCAGAGTGAAGAAGTTACCGATCGCTTACAACAGGATACCTGGTAAGACTATCACACATTGGTGAACATATTTCTAACTTTATCATAAAAGACTCTTCGAATCAACAAATATATTACTGGTGCTTGTGTGTGTGCGTGACCGCTGCTCGCACGAAGGAGGCGACGAGTATTTATGCTGATTGTTATGGAGGCGGATCGATATAAGATGATTGCAGAGTGATAGAATTTGTGAAAAAGCCTCAGTCGAGCCCTTCTCCTGCAGGCGATTAAATCCAGCAGATCGACTCGATTCTTGAAAGGCGCAATATTTGTTTACGTACGGTGAATTGTTTTTAGGAACACATGTTGACATGACTTGATACTGACTCTTGTTAGAGAGATTTCACACCAGGTGCTTACATTGTTCACAGCAGGGAACAGTAACATTATTGTGTCTTGCAGTACAGTGACTTTTAAGCGCAGCGTCCAATATTTGAAACATACAAAGTGCTTTCGTAGTATTCAATTCAACAAAAGGAACTCCACAGCATAACAAAACGTTTCTAATTGGTCTGTTACTAATCCATGGCTGGCTGAGCCGCACTTTTTGATTTTCACCAGCACAGGTTACGAAAGTTCTCACACAGGCGCCCTTTAAGGTAATGTCCACCGCACTGTTGCTTTCAAGGCAGGCTGAACGCACAAGCAGCACCTCTCTTCAACTAGGAAAATCGAATTCGACACATCACTCAGGAGGGTACTCCAGTGATGTGCACGGTGAACGTGGCGTGTCAGAAATGTTCCGCGAGCCGCTGACAGCGCATTCAGAGACATAGCTGCTCCTCCTGTCACTCAGTTCCGACTCAGTTCTCAGGCCCAGGGACCCTTTTTTCCGGATCCCGGGTGTTTGTTGCCATTGCTCATTAAGTTACTTTGTGTAATCCTTGTAATCCTTTAATTGTTTATGTGATATCCGCTGCGTTTCTGGCGAAAGCGAATTCGTAGTATGCCATTTTCGATAACGGTGATTCAAATGTCATAGGTCTTGAACGCGCCGTGGAGTAGCAGACCGTCCCTTTAAGGCAGTATCGTTTCCGATAGTTGTAAAAGCATACTCAGGTCTGTCATGTTACGAGACCTGTTTTGCAATGCGATGTATGAATTATTGTGATCGAAATTTGTGTCAGTAGTTTATAGTGATAAAAACAATAACGTGAAAAGGGGATTAACAGTCGGTTAAATGGTATGGACGAATCGCGAACCATGTCTGAGGCCTTTACTTTTCCTTCAGCTACAGAGATTTCTGTTATTGGAAAATAGGCTAAACACAACTTAACTCTGGGCTATCCCTGATTATCTAATAAGGTAGGAGCAAAAATAACGATGATACTGAGAAGCCGTACTGGAGAAGCCAGCTGCGTTCTTACATTTGTCTTTTTTTTTTTCTTTTTTTTTTTACTCAGCGGACACCGCAATATGTCAACCCAAACCACTCGATGAAATATCAAGCTTTGGTTCCCTGCTTTCTTTCTGCATTTTTTTTTTTTCGTCTCAACGATGTATACGATTTACGATACGATACGATACGTTTTTATTGCTATTTATTAATGAATGCTTTCGAACACTTTGTACTTCATATTTTCAGTTTGTAAGCGATACCCAAGAGTGTCTTGTGAGCAAGAAAATTCCTCGATTTCGCACCCGTTATTGTTTTATTTCGATAGAGATTTCAAATAGAACACCCTGCAATGTTAAAAAGAGAGCGATACTCATAAGAAAGCAGCCCGAGATTAGGCAGACGACGGGAACGGGCAAGGTCTCAAATCCTTCTTCTCAAAAGGCTTCCTTCGTGTCCGTCTTTTTGTCGTCTCCCTAGTATCAGGTCTCATAGTTATGGATCTTCCGGAATTCTGTATAACCTCCAGGGTCTTTTGTACCTTTGACGACCCGGTGACGTCCGCTTTGTTAGCGGTAGCTGCTACTCATAGCGCTTCGAACTTTTCCATCGTACTTTGTTTCCACTTTCGCATTGCATAAGAATATTTTAATGATTTCGTCTGTATTGTGTTTGTGACACTCAAAAAGTGCGCTACCTCTTATTTTCCTCCACCGTAAAGAAAAGAAGAGTCGGTGCTCTTATATTTATTTATTACCACACATTTCGAAAAAAGTTTTAGAGTAATGTGCACATTGTGCGTGCCATAATTTAGCAGATGGAATTGCTGCTGTGGATACCAGTGACTGGTATGGTGTGTGTGATATGTGTTTATTTGAAACACATTTTTTAATTAAAAAATATCTAACGTAGCCACTCTAAATGAAAAATCCTCGAAAAATTAAGTGGAAAGAAAGCAAGGTACCGCAAAAGCGCGCTAAAAGGAGAATAACGGGATTTCGCGTTAACACGCCATGTGGTCAAACCCAGAACTGAACATAATTCCAAGTGAAATGTTCATTAACGTGTTTGGTTAATTACTGAACTTAGAGTTACTCAAATTGGATTAACGTCCGTCGGACCTAACCTGCCATCTTCTGTAAGCCAACTTCTATGTCGACTTCTGTAAGAATTGAAGAGAAACCATGCAGAAAATGACCATCCCAATCAATACCAATATTGAAGAAACTTAATTGTCCCTCTATCTAAACCAATTGCTAAGCTCCAATTCTGGGTACCATTGCCTCATTCGAAGCTCAAAAACCTTCCACACGCCGTATAAGGAGTGAATTTGAAAGACACGTTTAATGGGGTTTAATTTCGGACTGATTTTTATGTTCGTGCTTACTTGATGTGAAAATTTATGCTATGCGGTAGTTCTATGAACATCATCAAAGTGTCCACCTCTGATCTACTTTTCTTTTTTTTTTTTTTTTAATTCTCACTCTTTCATTCGAGGCTATATCTTTGGTGATACGACGGCCCTTTGAAGCGGTTCAATCTTCACCGAGTGCATCTATTCGTATATGGGCGTTTTTGTACATTTGTTCCTATTGTTTTGTTTTGTTTTTCTTTTTTGCATGCAACTATATGTGTGTGCATTGTAAATGAAAGCCAGTTTCACTGCTTTGCCTCAATTAGACCGGATTATGGTAGCGGTCATACGCAGTGACGCTCACACTGCGCACGTTAGAACGCCAGATGGTAACGATAACAGTACGCGAGCGGTTCCGACAGTGCTGTATGTTTTGACTGAGCAGCATAGGAAGGTCAGTCTCTTGGTCTCAACATGTCAAAGCTGTCTTAACCAGTTAAATGTGCTCTGTTCGGTAATGTCATTGACCCGGCATCCACGATATTGTTACGCTACCAATGTCGATCTTAACACTGCACGACGTTCTGATGTTCATGCTCGTAAAATAAAAGCTTGCGGGTGTCTTCTTTCTCCTACAGCGCGATAGAGAACGAGGTCTGTAAATAAAGAGACTGGCTCCACATCGCGCGATGTGGCTGCACTACGGGCTAACTCTGCATGTAGCGCATAATTTAGCCGAGCGTGGTGGTGTTCACTTCTTCTTCTTATGCATTCTGCTTTAATTTCAGTGCGTGTTTGTTCTTCTTTTTCTGTTCCAGATTTTACGAATGTATCATGACAATGCAGTCTTTGAATTTCCAGCAACGATGCGCATTGAAGTTTTGTGTATAATGGAAAGCAATTGAAACTCCCAGCAGGATGAATCGGGCCTATGAGAAGTTAAGTAGGGAACGGTTGCCGAGGGCGCAAATTCCATTGAAGAGGAATCCCGCTTGAGAAGACCTTGAAAAATGATGACAATGCAGAAAAACTAGCAAACAATCAGCTTCCTTACTTTATTGCCTGACCTCTTATGTCATAGACTCATGTTCTATGGCCAATGACTGCTTTGGCGAGAAAGAAAGGGAACAAAAGTTATCATCATCAAATTTGGATAGTTCAATTATACTAGTCTAACTGCACACAAAGTTAACTTCTATCCACCACCGGTAGTGTTTGAATTGTAAGCGCAACCATTCAACTTCTAACAATGCGATGCTCCATACCCCTTTACGTTGAAATCAGTTACTTTGAGGAAAGCGAAATAATTGTGATAGTTACTTAAATTCTTCATTCACATGGCGCATAACTCTCATATCGTGTAAATCTGTGCGTGTTTTACGTCATTTTCGGATTGCGCGAGCTGTTTCCTGCAGTGTTTTGCTAAATACTATGTGGGGCTTCTTGTTGGATGTCTTTTGTTGGAAACTTTTGTTGTTGAAGTTTTGTACTTTTGCGGGGTTTTGACCATGTAATGTTGCGCCCACACTTCTGGACCTAGAGCTTCACCGTATAGCACACTCCAAAGTAATAACTGTGCCAAGTAGTACAATTGCCGCTGTCGATTTGAGAAATAACTGTATCGTTTGAAAACAGAAATGAAGTGGTGTATGGATCTCCCACATACAAAATCATAGCACACCAGTATTACTTGGCGCTACGCAAACAGTTTTTCTTCTTCTTCTTTTTTGTGGGGTATGTTCCCGAACAAGAACTTGTCATTTGTTTCATTTTCTTTCTTTTTCTTCTCTTTTTTCCTTTCGTTTTCTTTTGTTAAACTAAGCCCTGAAATGGCATCTAAACAGATTCATCCTTCAGCGGAAAATCCGGAATTTTTCCGACTGTTGGGGACCGGCTATTCACTTAACTCATGTCACTGCCAGAAACTGAGGTAGGATAAGAGTCCCTCCATCCTGGGTTCCCTAGCATTGGTATAAAGTCAAAAACAACAAATATTTCTTTGTGTCGCCTACTTTGATATTGATTATCGGTATTTTTGCCCTTGTCGGCATCACCCCCATCGTGGGCAGCGAAATGAAACCTTCTTTAAACCGTGTTATTAAGGTTCAAAAACACTGTTCCTAAAGCGCGGCAAACCGGTGGATGAACGCCCTCCTCAAACGTTGGAATGAACCTCTACATTGTGTCGCGCTCACAAGATGGCAGGACGTGCAGCGCGGCGTACACTGGCGCCAAATTGTATATGTCAAAAAGCACTGGGGGCAGATGAAGCTTAATTTTGTTAAATTCGACGGGAAAATTGTTTAGTCTGTCAGTAATTGTGGAATAGAAGTTGTATTTGTAAAAAAAAAAAAAAAACGAAAAGGTAAATGGTGCCAAGTCAAATGGTCGGAGAAGCACGCGAATACTAGGATTTGTGTATTGTTTTTGTAGGTCGAGACGCTGTTGGTTAACTTCCGTGCTTGTTACCTACGCGATGTTTCGCTACTGATGCAGGTGATGATGAGGAATGACTTAAGATGACAAAAATCAAAACCTCACTTTTCAATATGTTATATGCACGTGAATTCGTGCAACTTTAAAGGGCCCGGGATATCAAGTTTTTTTTTGAAGATTTTGTGCCTGAAAACTGAAGGAGATAAAATATAAAACATTCCTGCAAAGTTTCGAGGCGATTGGTCTGGTGGTTTCTTTTTAAATGAAGCGTTCCGCAAAGCGTTAGGCGGCTGCTGCTTGTCCTCCGGAGAAGGAAGGCTGCGACGTCAACGCTACGTTAACACACTTGTCCCCCTGACGGTATGACGTGGTACTGCCATGCCGGTTTGCGCACCATTTGAATTCATTTTTATTTTGTCAAAGAATTTTGATGAACTGTCGTTTCTGACTCTTCTAATGATGTTGCTAAACTTTTTTACGATGAACCTACAGGCGATCCGCGCCCTCAAGCCACCAGTAACCAGAAATCTGTAGCACGAGCCACGATCCCGTTTCCCTTTGCTGGTGACGTTTACACATTTCCGCTAGAATATGGCGGCTCCCGTGAATAAGAACTGGTCAAGAGGAAAAGCATTTTCGAAGCTGAATTAAAAAACAACGATGGCGTTTCCAGCAATAAGACTGAGGCGTATCATTTATTGCCTTCACAACTTTCACTGCAAATGAAAATCAAACAGTTGACCCGCGATTTGTCACAGGCCCTTCAAGCCTTCTGAAGGATCAGCTGAAACCAGCCATTGTCAAAAACGGACTGGGCTATTGACCGTAAAACCACGCCTTCTGCACCACGATGCCAGATCCCATACAGCGAAAGCATCTGCACCGCGGTTAAGTTGAAGTTCGAGTGCATCCCACATCATCTGTGCACACCTCCAGGGTGCCCACATGAATACCACTGTTGATTCTTCTACACGAGAGGGATTAAAAGTTTTGTGTGAGCATCACAATACTGCTGCCTAAAAAGTAATGCGGAGAAAGTCGTTCAAACACTTTACAGCAAAACGATATTGGTAGCATTAAGAAGATGCAAAGTTGTGTACTCTTACATCACACATGTATACGTATCCCTGTCAGAAGTACGCGCAACAAAAGTTGAAGCATTAAAGATTAGTATTTAAGTGCGTGTACGTTAAAGGAGGAGTTAAATGGGTGCCTTTCAGAGGATAAGAGAACAGTGCTGTGGAAAGCAAGAAATGACTGAATTAATAAAATTAATTCATTTCCCCCATAATCATGAGAGCTCATAACAAACGACAGCATTACTACAGGCTATACATAACTGGAAATATACTTGGAGTAAATATACTGGAAGTATGTTGTGAAGTGACGAACACAACACCGATCGATATAGTACATGCCATCTAAGGGAGACGGAAATTCTGTCCTGATTGCTCGTAGAATGTACTCGCATGTCGACTGTTCCGTGGGCCTGACACAGCGCAGCACAGAGTAAACTCAGATGACTATTTCACCCTTTCCATCACTGCAGCTGCGTTTTTATAAATGGCGCACACGGTAGAAAGAACAGTATGCTACCTGTTCTCTCCCTGGGATCGTTACTGGTAGACGGCGGTGAAGCCGAGAATGAGGTGATCGGCCAGGATCGCGTCAGTCAGTTCATTCCTTCAGGCCAGTCCGCAGGAAAGTCGACGGATAGCAGGAATGGAATACTGCAGCGCTAGTATAAGGTGTGCGGGAAACTGGTGGTGGCTCCAGAAAGCAGGAGGCTCTCAGCGGTCAATTGGGGTCCAGCTTTCTGGTAGGTCTGTGCAAGATGGCAATTGCGATGGGAACTGTACAGAACAAACACGGTGAAAGGAAATGGTCCTCAGTTTCAGGGGCACCACAATCAAAGCACATTGATAACGGGACGAATCCGCTGTGATGGAAGTATGAGCTTAGGAGAGGAACACGGCAGCGAAGTAGGGTAAGTGTAATATCACACTGACGCGTACCAGCCAGGTCGTGACGCCATGGGTAGTGCAGCTCGAAATATCCGGGCTGGTTCGTGACGAGCAATTGGGGGTCGCGTAGGTGCTCGAATCGTTCGTACCGGCTGGGGATCCAGAACGGGCAGTCCTTTGCTGTAGGACGGAGGGCAATGTCAGCGAGGATTTTGCCATCATGTCAACCTCCTCGTTTATCCATATCCCGTAATGACCAGGAATTCATGGGAATAAAATCTGGCCTATTGTTGGTGGAACGGCCGCATGGAGAATACTGCAAGATCTCTGCTTCACGAACACAACTAGTGAGACGCCATCACTCACGAACTAATGACTGAGAATCATGAGTCGGATAATCCGTGGCAACAGCACCTTCAAAGCGTGCACAATGGGAAGTCATTATACATTGAATGAAGAACTGTAGGCATGTGATCAGACTTCAGAGAGGTCATTTAGGGCCGGGATACAAGTACCAGCACCAGCTTTGTCATTCTCCACGGATGCGTTGGTGAGCGGCGAGGTGACTTTCCAGCCTACTGTTTAGTACCCGCACAAGGAGGTTCCTGCACGCCTGTGGAAATATGACGACAACGTGCTGGTGGTGCCAGATATACGTGGCGCTTAGCCAATGAGGCAGTAGGCCAGGATCGTGTTCAGTCAGCTATTAGGTACCATCTGTCCAATTAGTAGGTATCAATCAGCAGGAGGGTCGGCAGGTAGCCACAATATAGCGGTGCATGCTGGTAAGATGGTGAAGGAGAAGTAGCCAGTTGTGGTGGCTCCAAATGAAAGGACGTTCTCAGCAGTCCGTTGGAGTCCTGCGGTCCGGCAGGCTTGAGTTAAGGTGACGATTGCGCTGAGAGTTGTAGAGAGCATAGTCCGAAAGGATGTGTGCCACGATTTCAGGAATGCCACAGTAAAAGCACATTGGGTACAAGCACAAGCAGGTGGGAGTATCGACGCCGATTCGTGACGAGTAAGTGGGAGTTGTGTAGTTGCTCGAATTATTCGTATAGTCTGGTGATGAAGAAAGGACAGTCTCTTTCTGTAAAAATGTAGGGAAGCGTCAGCAAGGAGTTTTCCATCCTGTCAGCCTCCTCATTTATCAATATACCGCAACGGCTAGGGATCCAAGGGAATAAAACCACGTCCATCGTCCACGGCTCTCTTCCATCAGCAAACAAGTGTGCTTCAAAATCAGTTTTCGGTTATCTCTGAGCCCACTGCAGCCTTTCTGCTAGTGAGCACTGGTTAGGAATGACCGAACTGTAGACTCACGGCAGCACTTGAAACCACTGCAGGATCCCATCTTGGGGTCCGCGGTACTTTATAGAGGCACCAGAAATTTCACATATGCTTCCTGTTTTGTAATGGTATGTTAGCAGCTGCTGTGTTAATCAAATGAACCGGCTTCGCAAAAATCTTATGGATTATATATGTATCTCTACAGTCTCATCTCTGTGCTTCACGTACTCTTGCGACTCTGCGTCACAGTTGGTAGCGTGAAGAGGAAGACATCAGGGATCTGTTTCAATGTAACACAAACAACGGCGTTTATTCGAGGTTACATGGCGAAAACAGAACACTGTGAGTCGCTAGGTTAAATAGCAATCGTGCGGAAGTAGGCGTCATTTCCATATGAAGGGTCAGATGATCATTGTTATGCTTTCACATGGGGCCGACTACAGTCTGTGTCTAATTGCTTGTTCGCCGTCTTTCGGGCAGACATTTCGAGAATGGCGGCAACCGTATTGGAAAAGCAGACACTGCCGTCGGGGGGTCCCACCACGGGACACCTCGGCTTCTTCTTCTTCCTTCACCTATCTGTCCTCGTGCTCCTCGGCCTTTCACCTCGGTTGCTCTTGACCTGGCAATCCGTACACGACACCATGACGTGTATGTCCGCTGAACGTTGCTTTGTCGTGACGGCGCCACGAAGGAATGCGAGGAGAGTCGTAACAACACGCATGCAGCCTTGCCGAATATGCACCGAAAATGGACCAGGTAGACTGGCTTGCATTCCGCTCATAAACCCTGTAGCGCGTAGTTTTATTTTGCTCTGTGTTCACAATCAGTGACATTCAAACCGAAAAATGCAATTCATGTACTTCTTACCTCGCCCTAAAGACTCTCATCTTACATTCTTTATTTTTTATTCGTAATGTTAACACTCGGAAGGAAGGTGTGAATAGTGATATGCAATGGCATCTGGATGCGGGGAAAATCGTTGGGTGACTTTGCACTGCCATGACGTTAGATGAGGAATGGACACTTGTGGTAATGTGAGAAAAAGAAATTTAAAAAAATGGAGTTAGTTCAATTCTACGCTCTTAAAACTGGGTCGTCTACTATGGTGTCTGAGGGCATATTCGTCGATGTTGTAATACCCAAGGGCTCTCTTCAATTTCAATTGCCACTCGACTACGTGATGCAAAGAGAATAAAAACACGACAAGAAAACCTCACACGTGATTCTCACCGCTACGCAGAACGGGGTGCAGCGGTCACATTATGAAGGGGAAGTACGGCTTATCCCCTTGCAATGTGTTTGGTAGTCAGACTCCGAGCACTGCCGCTGCTCATCCCGTTTAAAACGGCGCGAAGGATTTTACGATCCTGTGTGAAGCGGACGGATCCACGTTATGTGCTCTGCATTCTTCGCCACAGCAGTACACAACGAGCAGTCTTCCTAACCACGTCTATGGAATCGTGGATAAATGAATGTAAACTTGAACATGTATGCGGACGTGCGTTTCCACAGAAGGGCGAACCGGATAAAATTCCAATGTGAGATTAAGGAAGTATATATATATATTTTAATTCCTGCTAGATTCAGCAGTACTTTGATGAGATGATGCTCAGTCAAACAATGTATTTGTAGCGAGGATAATGCTCGGCGAAACGACCTAACAATATCAGTTAGTAGAGTCTAGCCTACACTAAATAAAGTCTGCAGCCCACAGTACAAATATGTCTCGCAGGGGGGAGCCATGCCGTTGCAAGAAAAGTCGTTGTATAAAAAATGCTATCGTATGGTGCAAAACGGCATTGATAACCGAAAT
>JARGYV010107987.1:0-16000 GCA_029532675.1 Ornithodoros moubata | reverse complement strand
TCAGGATGAAACTTATACTTCATCCACGGCGCCATCTCGGGACGCAAATGAAAGAACAGGTGAATTGTTGCTCGTGTCCTCAGCGAGTAACGAAATATTCAAAGTGGCAGTAGAGGCAGTAGAAGTGATGATATAAAAAGTCTTCGTCGCTCACAGCGACACCGGTTTGACGTTAACATTTTCTGAGGGCACACAAGGCCATGCCGCGCGCACTCGTGCCGTTGCTTCCATGCGCTGCAACCTCTTTAATGTGTTTTCCACCGTACTCCGCACAACGCACACGGTATGACTTATGAGTTTCGTCATATTCGTATGACACTTTGGCACGTTCCATGTTGGCAGTGTTAAGCACAAACAACACGCCTGACGATACGAAAAGTAAGCCTAGGTAGCAAACTAGCGAGCAAATCTAGTCAGGGTCACAAAAAGTCAGGAAGCGGGTTATCTTCCTTGAAGGTGCGCACGAGGTAATTTTCACTCATTTATTTGTGCAGTCGTTCGGTGATTCATGGGGATCCAAGATCCTGCCGCCCGCCCCGAAGGCTGGGGTGGGGCGGCACAAGCGATTGAGGTACGGACGCTTCGAACGCCGTGTTTTCTCTCACGGCCGCTTATGATCTATTTCAACAAGCCCGGAAGAAGGCACACGTGCAACATGATTAGTCTCGCGAATGAACTAATATGGCAAACAAGCACCTCAAGTCACGCATTTTTTTTTTTTTTCTATGACGCTCCTACGCAGTACGCCCGTAGGAGGCCAGACTCCAGAGAGCCGAACGATATCCTTAGTATCAATAGAAAGGGCGTTCCGAGGCGAAGATAATGGTACTAACGTCGTCGAGAAACCACTTCGTCGAGGCGAGTAAAAGGGGTCAGAAAAGTGTAAATGAGAACATATTGATTCATTTTGCGATTTGCTGTAGGCCTACGTTTTGCAAAAATAGATGTAAACAGAAATCTACACGACTAGCGCGGCTATAGTACTGGCGAAAACTACAGTCAACTCTCAGTATGTTAGCTATAGTGTGAGCAGTCAATGACTGCGGTTGCTGTCGCTTTGCAGGGCGTTGGCCGCTGACTTGTGCAGCAAGCGAAGCAGCCTCCTGAATGCATGCCAAGTTGTGTGCCTTAGCAATGCCAACCTCGGCAAACCAAAATACAGCAACTGCCCTAACAGACTTGGCTACGAGAAAGCAGACGGCTGAGGCGAAGCGCTTTGGGTTACGAAACTTCGCGCGTGTCTGTGTTGTGTCATGGTTAGGCCGGCGCCTACACATTACTTTTGTATTATCTGGAAAGTAACTGTTGTGTTGTTGCTGAACTCCGCCAATAAAAGACTGAAACGGCAAACGTTAGAATCGTATACGATAACGGAGAGATTCGTGAGGGGGAACAAAATGCAGCAGGGAAGTGTGCATCTTCTAGTTAAAAGCCCATTGGAGGATGATAATAATCAGGAAAACTAAATTTTTGCAAGTAGTGGTAAAAGCGAAAGGTGGAGAAAGGACAACATGAAGGAGTGGGCAAGAGGGATTCGTGTGCATTGGAGTGGGGTCTGTATTGGCACATCTCAAATACTTGAGAGTAAAACGAGGACAGCCGGAGACAGTATATCCCGATTCAGCCGAGCCGCCTCCCGGTCTGTGGCGTACTAAGCGAGCGCCTCAACCAACTCAGCAGGTGACTAATAATTTCGGTCAAACGATTTTATGTTTTCGAAAACAGATTTGACAGCTGTTTGAAGGGGGTTTTGGCGAAGGGAGCGGTTTGGAACTCAGCCCAGCTGTTAATGGTCTCGACACTGCGATATCAGCATGGCCCGCATGATACGACCTACATTACGCATGCATTAGCTAGCTTATTTTACTTGCTACAGCTGTGAACCGCTTGCTCTTTTGCTGTGAGAGGGCGACGTAGTGTTCGTCCTGGTTCGGTATCAATGGGAACTGTACCGATAGACCTGTGGAATGTAGCACCAGAGAGCACAGTGGGGGAACTTTCCATAGTAATGTTCTAGACACATGCTCGCATCAAAAAGGCTGTTCACCTCACGCAGTTATAGCACAGGCTACATCGAGCTCGCTTACGGCTGCAGTTTCTGCCCACCAATAAATAACCCACCGTCAGTGAGTATTGTCATCACTTGGGAAAGCTACCTATGGAGGTATGCCTCTTTATACGGGTAGTAACAGCACTCTAGAAACCAGAGAACAACTGCACCCGAAGGCATATTCATATACGTACCTGGCATACCATATGGACAGACCAGAAGTCAAGAAGAGTCGCTTCGGTGGCTAGTTCCTGTCCCAGCTCGAGAGAACTTGATTTCCCACTCACCTTGGACATGGCTAAACAGAAGCGAGGAAGACCCCACCGACGAAAAGACTCCACGGCTCCGTACAGGCTCTGCTAACACCCAATATGTTTTCGAAGACCCGCACGTATTGCCTGAAAGCACCTTGCACTTCCACAATCTGTGCCACCAAAAGCCAATCGACACCGTCGGATCCACACGCTGAAATTTACCTCTCCGATTAGCAACACGTGCTATTTACGCTTATTCTGGGGAACAGGAAGAAGTTCCATGAACCTGACAGCGGCCCAGCTAATGGAAGGCAGGTCGAAGACTTCCCCGACCCGGTCCGAAACACAGCGAGGCGTCTGGCACCGCAGAAATACGTGTTTCGCAGTCTCAGTCTCCCCGCACGCAGGACAGCAATCAGAGAGACATGTTAAATCGTGAAAGTCGCCGCCACACAGGTGAGCACGCTTCCACTGGAGACTGAATCGACGGGAATCCGGCCATGCGGCGGTGATACTGTGCCAGCCGTGCGTACTGAGCTGTGCAGCTAGTAGTGCACCCCGCGGCATGCATATATCTGCTTAAGAGCAGCGTAGAAATCTTTCATTTCCCGCAGTAGGACATCATCATTGAGATAGGTACTACGCAAATGGCCAACTGCACCTATGCAGCATTGGTAATGCTACAGGGGCACTTCCGATCGAGGGCGTACCTCAACTAACTCCAAAAAGTAGTTTGCCGAGGCGAGCACAGGGCTTTGAAAAGGGTACGAAGTTGCAGTGTAGCGCATTTCTCTGACACCGATGGAAAACCCAGACTCGATCTCGAGCTTCGTATCTCGAGCTTCGTGTACTCTGGTTGAAGGCGGACAGAATTCAGGGCCCGAAACGTTATGGGCAGTTCTACAGTTTTAAGCTGCTGAAACACCGATGCACAAAGTCTGAACACCAGTTGTTTGTGAGAAACCGCCGGTATCGGAAATTATCCCAAGCATCTTCAAGGAATTACGTACAAGGACACCGAAAGGTGCATTACTCGAGGGATAGGCGTTGAGGAACAGAGCGGCACTTTTTGATTTATTGAGCCTCGCGCCAGACACTTTATTGTAGTCTTCAAAAGCCTGTGAAACTCAGCTGACGCCGGTTTCACGCTCCAGTACGACCGAATTGCCATCGGTATAGTCGAAGACAAGTGATGGGGAAGATCCTGGCAGTTTCAGACTCACAGGTAGTGATGGCAAGGACACGAGGAGAGGGTTGGTCGCGATAGCATAAAGAGCACGGGAAAGACGACATTCCTGTCTAGCACCACACGAGATGTCGAAGCTATCTGACAGACCACCACCAACGGACTCACGGCTGCAGGCGCCTCCGTACAGTGTTTCGATTCCGTGTATACACTGTTCGCTCAGCGCGTATGCCGATGAGCAGCGAAAACAGATAACTGTATCGCACGTGATCGAAGACCTTCGACTGATCGAAATACGCTACGGCCGCAGAGGCAACCTGTCAAGTTGCCCTCTATCAGCAGTGCTACCAGCTCCAGCTGCCCTATCTGGCGTAGCCTGCTCTTGCACACCGTGCTTGTCGTCCTTTGTGCCTGCCTGACAGTGGTGTATTGTCATCACGCACACGAACATGTGAGCACTTGTTCAACAGAATTACCAATAAAAACAAAAATCTTTCGAAAGCCTTCAAAGCAGCTTCAGCATCACCTCAGTAACGATTTTTGATCTGACATTCCACTAAAAAGCTGGACGCTGTACCTCATATCGGACGACGAAAAGTCTCGTACATATTCTTTATCAGTCTCGGCAAATAGAGGTGGCAAAGTAATCGTCGCTCCTTCCCATTCCCCGTGCTCATCACGACATGACTTTGCCCGGCGTCACTCGAGGGAAAAGTCTCGCGCTCATTGGGGAATAAAGGCCGCTCTCCCTTTCAAAGCAAGCCGGCTCTTAATCGAATCCTGATGAGAGCACGCGCAAGAAAAGAAAAGAAAGATACTCCTCATTCACCTCTCTTCCCATATATCTTTCCTTGTCTTCTGTTTTCCCTCTTTGTGTCCCAGCGAAGAACAAAAATAGCGAGCACAGACTCTCCCCTTCTTCCCGCGTTTCTCAGCAAAAGGGTATCTGTGAGGGTTCTGCAGGGAATGATGGGACTGAGGGAATTCGCCTCCGAGCATAGACTTGGCATTCTTGAGCCCAAGATTTTCTTTCTCTTCTGACTCTTTCCCCCTTGAGGGCAAAAAAGACGAAAAGGAGAGAGATTTGCTACGTGGGCGCGTTATATTTGTGCCGTCCCTGAATTGGGGCTTTCTTAATTGCTGGGATACCTGCCAGCTATTGGGGCGTGACGGGCAGCTTTCTTTCAGAGGCTTTGTTTGTTGGTTTGTTTTGTTTTCTTCTGAAGGGGATTTAGGCGGAGGTTGAAGAAGAAAGGGGATGAAGAAGGTGATGCAGACACAGGACAGTTTTTTTCTTTTATATACTTCTGTTTTTTCTTGCTGAAAACGATGGGCGCAGTTTCTCTTTCAGCCCTGCGGTGCTGTCAAATGCCTGGTGTGGATTCGTTACTTTTCTCTTAGGCGGATGTAGTTCGACACGACGTAAGCTATGCGCCCTTGGGCTGACGTATTAACTCATCACGACAAACATGTTACATGTAGTTCGCTCCCTAAGACGTAATCTTTCCAACGTTGAAACGCAACAGCTTCTTGAAGCAGGGAAACAAAGGGATTTCGTGTCCACATGCATGAGTAGTCCTGTTTGACATGCATACGTAGAACGTGAAAAATTTCACACCCATATCGGTGTGGAAGGATCGTATTTTGCAATTTACACCCTGCAACCAACACCCTACACCCATTATTTCCGCACTCTTGTACATGTAGAAAGGGCGCTATTCGCTGTTTACAGGTTATGCACGTACAAGTTACACCCATGTCAAAAGGGGGTCAGGTGATGCACAATTGCCCAAAAAGCGACATTTCAAAGATTATAATGTGCTACCAGGAGATAAGAACGACGCGAAATAAGTAAACAAAAGACGGTATCTGCGAAATTACCGTGTCTTCAGCATAGTTAAGAATATGTACAGTTAAGAATGTCACAGTTAAGAACATGCAGGGAAGACGATCGATGCGAAATAAATTGTCCTTGAGCACCGTAAGAGAAACATTGCTCCCTCTACGTTCTCAAAAATGATACGTTTTGGTTACGGGATACGTTTTGCGATAGGAGGCACAGTCCCACGATAATGCCCTTCACATACCCGTTATTTCTATTTCCTGCTCATTTGTTCCCGTCTGCAGAACTGCACTAGAAAAGATAAGAACGGAAGCGCCTCATTTCAAGAGGAAGAGTGGACTCATGTTTGGAAATTTGCGCGCTTGGTGATATGTCCAAAGATATGTACACCAAAAAGTGCCGCCGTGCGGAGGCTAGGAAACTGCCTGTTCAGATATAGGCCGCGCACTATCGACGATTAATATCATCTAGAATGGCGTTGAGGCTTTTTTTTTAGTTGTACACGTACATGGAGTCATGTGCGTTACATTATATTCATCAACTTAACGTACATATCCGCCAACTCCGAAGTCCAGAGCTGTTCAGTGGTTCAGCTGGAGAGCAGCTGCGTTCGCATGTACATTGTTTGCTATAAAGTTTGAAGATAGTTTGTCAGCACTTCAGGTGTGTAAGAAACAATTGACGAAATACGTGCGAGTGCATAGTATTTGACTAGTGGTTGTTGCTGAGATGCGTGATCGTAAGCTGCCTCTGTTCGGGCGCCAGCACTTATCACTTTTTTGAAATCGGAATTTAGATAATTGATTTGCTGACACGAACGAAGTTGACCGGAATAGTTAAATTGTATAACTCAGATGGCGAAAAACTATCATCTTGTGATGTCTAATGTGAGAGAGCAGCGCACTGTATAACTGGCATCTTCACTTTTGTGGGCGTGTACCGTAGTAACACAATGTGCTGAAAGTCGGGTGCGATAGGGGTGGTCGTCAGGTGTTTATAACTGCCTCTCTTACATACCGCAAGCTTCAAAAGCAATCTTGATCAACCAGTCCACCCCTAGTGCATCTGAGGGTAACCAGCGTAACGATGTGGCGATCCACTGGCGTCACACACAGTCCCACAGCCTAAACGGGTACCCCGATTGCGGAAGGGTGGTGTTTTTTCTTGTTCTTTGCTGTACTTGGGTGTACAACAGCGTTGCAAGACATTCATGCAGCAGGTTCAAGGCGTATTTTGCGCGGTGGGTTCGAATCGGCCTTCGGTGTACCTTTAAAGTCATGTCTTTCGAAGTTGGCGACCGATAGAAGACTTTTTCTGACTGTTTCTGGCCGTGTACTTTAATATCTGCCGAGAGAAAACCCACTTTGAATTCTCCATTTTTTTATTCATTTGGCAAAACTAGTTCAGTTGTAGGTTCTTTAATCTATGAGACGCATGAAAACCTACCCAAATATCATTACCACAAACCCCATATTTCTTTAGTGAACATGCTTCGATAAAAATATTTTGGCACGTCTTTTTGGGACACCCTGTATGTATGATGTCAAATGTTTTATATTACTAGATACATGAATAAAATCAGGCACTTATAGAATGCATCATGCATACAATTCTTGTGTTATGTATGTTGCAGAGGTCACACGTAAATGTGGGAACATTCTTTAACCATACAGATTTTGCTCTTGGTACGTTATATGTGAGAATGGATGCCCTGCTAGCATTCCCATGTTTTTCTGGCTAATTTACGTCTTTTTGTGATGCTCTGTAGATATATATTTATTTCTGAGATGTCAAGTCACAAGACAAGTGGACAAGACAAGTTCACACAGAATTCAGACGTTTACTCAAGCCTTGGCTGTCCCAAGAATTTGATGTGCTGCTATTATATGCCTATTCTATTATGTGTCCTTCGATTCCTGTATGGCGTAGACTCTCGCAGGCTATATACACTGATACGGCGAATCCTGAACAAGGGACAGTGCCTAAGCAGGAGCACTCAACGACTGCACGCAGTCGTAATTTGCACCCTTTAATGAGGTGTGTTAGAAGAGTGTTCATTATGATGCACCCTATTTAAAGTGTTTACTGTTTACACACGGAGGAGGCAAAGGCTGTCCTTCATTCCGCAGGCGTGGTCTGAAAATGTCAGTCTTTAGAAGGTGCAGCATCGAGATTGTGTCCTCCTTTTTCGCATCACCCCGTTCTTTTCTTTTCCGCCATTTCCGCCATTTCTTTTCCGTTCTTTCACTGCACCGCGCACGGTCCTTTGCCTACCGGATCTTCGTGTACGATGTATTCGACGAATCCATGCGCGTCGTCGCGCGGAGTCGTTCTTTTCCGCGTTCCGATCCATTGATCCACTTTCCACTTCCCCTGGCATCGACGCTAACCCTAGCGGTAATGCTTTTTACCTTTCGCTCTGTTGACTTTTGCGGCTTCTGCCATCTAAGATTTCGAATGTCGTGAACGGCGCGTCGATTTTCCGAACATTTCCCTCGGCATATATTCATCGACGCGTCGCTAATGGGGCCGAAGGTGGTTATGCTGACAACGCAAAGACACGTATCAGTGTCCTCTAAGGCGGCGTCATGAGAATGCATCTCCGAAACCTGGAGTATTTGGAGGAAACAGTTGTTACGCTCAAGTTTTCAGCTAAGGTTTACATGTAAAACATAAATTTTCAACCTTTTTTTTTTCTTTCCTTTACGTATGTCATTTCTGCTGTGCTACTAACCACATCTGGGTGGTCTTGAACAGGCACGGGCATAACTATACATACAAGCTACATACATAATAATACAAGCGTGCAGTGTCATCTTGCAGTGTGAAACAGATATAGGGACAAAGTCCAAATAGTACAACACATCGAAACAGCATACTTAAAACGTATGTTCTGTTCACTGGATGCACAACTCCTACTACAGCAAGAAACGCACATGCATTCTTCGGGCACGACGATGATGTCGTAAGGAAGATGGTGCGGTCTGCCTGTCAAAGAGATGGCATCTTGTATCATTCCGCTTTGGACACTGTCACCTCTAACCGCCACCTCGTGATCGAAGGGCTCTCTACTACCAGGCTTGAGAGTGATGATCGTCCTGCTGCAAAAGGGATTAGGCAAACTTGAACCTGGCTAGAAGGCTAGGCGGGGTATCATTATATAGCACACGGTTTCGCCTAGCAGTATAAGCTTGTGACCGTCAAACTATGAACCGGTGATTACAGGTAAGTGTGTCCAAAGCAGTGCATGTCTGTGCTCAAGCCAAAAGTATGCAAGAGGCTACAGATATTATTTTATTTATTTATTTATTTATGCCCAGCCCACGCGATGCCCTTTCTCATCTCTGCTGAGCAGTGCAACTTGGCTTCTTTCGATCGAAACTCGAAATGGATCAGGTTTAATGGTGTCGTTGACGTTGTAGAGATTTACGTCGCTTTCATCCACGTCATGGTGCTTATAGAGATTTTGTGCGTTTTCGTCTGCCCGTTAAACGACATCGAGCATGTTTCGTGTTCCAAGTTCGACAAGGAATAATAATACGTTCGCGTAAACACAACACGCCTAACTACGACGGATCGGCTTTACATGTGATGATAGCGATGATAGCCACTCAGCTTCTTCCCTGAGCTCACGTGAAAGTAGAAGAAGAAGCAAAAAAGAAAGATAGATATCTACACTCTAGAACCCTAGTAGCACAGCACAATGTACTGAAAGTCAGGTACATGAGGGGTGGACGGTGTTAATCAAGATTGCTTTTGCAGATAGCATTTGCAGTTTGCAGCATGTAAGAGAGGCAGCGATAAACAGATAAGCCACGTGACGACCACCCCTATTGCACCCGACTTCCAGTACATTGTGCTGCTAGGGAAGTAGAACATCTATGCCAAACACGCTCAGAGTCAATCATCATTCGCCATCATTCAGTTTCCTTAGTGGTAGAAAACGGTAGGTGTACGCCTTTTCTGGCCCTGTAGCCTTTGTATGGCCACAAGAAGGCGTAAGCTTACCTTAGTTCACTATTGAGGGCAGTGAAAGATACCATTCTGTGCCGTGAATGCTCCCCGACCTGTTGAGCGGTGAAGTTGGATATTTAGAGCGTAGACTCCCTCGCGCCGCGCCGTTCTCTTCACTAATAATGGTCCGAAAAGTGTCATGTGCAATAAAATGCCAGAGAAGAATACAGCAACGGCAGCGCGCAAAAAGGGCATGTACGCGCGGTGTGCAACTAGTTTAAGGGAGCCGCGCCGTCTTGGTTAGATTATCTGCTTTGCAGTCGTGAACAGCCTCCTGCGCCGACAATAGCCTGCATTTCTTTTTCTCTGTTTTAGTTCTTGTTTCACTTTCTGTCTCATTTACATATTCAACCGAGAGAGCGCGCTAAGTGCCTATTTTGTTTTGAAAATGCTTTACGTTGTAAAACTCTGTGCTTTAAATTCGACTCGAAGAAAACTGCCAGAATTTGTCCACTTTTCTACTGTATATCGTTTCCAGGGTTGCCAAATTTAACTAGAAATCACAAAATTCGGCGTTTGGCGGGCTAAAATCGTCTTTGGCTATCCGTCTAGTTTCTTAACTTTTTTTCGGATTTCAGTCGCACTAGAGGTCAGGAACGGCAAACATGTGAAATGGGAGAAAAGTCCATAATTTTCTTCATATTGGTATTTCTATAGTCATCACCACGACCACCGTCCATTATTTGAGAGGTTACTTAACTGCCTTCCTTCAGTGTTCCTCTTGAACTCTCCTGTCTTGACTACGAAATTCGTTCCCGTTTTGCTTAGGCCATGCCGTTTGGAGAGGGGCATTGGTAAAGAAGAAAATAAGACGCCGCACTAGCGTGACTCTGCTTGTGCTCTATGCACTAAAGTTTCAGTGCTGATGCATCGCATACAAGGAAACAGTGAAGCGCCTTGTAGTTTACCGTTCATAGATTTCGTTTGCGCTCTCTCCATTACGGTAATCGCGTCTGGTTCCCTCTTTTCATATGAGAAAGCGGGTAATGTACGTTCGATGTTAGCGTCGATATTGGGAGAACGCTCTGGGGGTATTTCCCGGTGGGTGGAAATAACCCACGGTAGCCGAAAAGATTTTCAAAGCTCAGGCTATGGTGTCGCATGTGCACTCTTTCTTGTGTCTCCCGGACTGAATTGCACCAGTCAAATCCGAGGGCTCTGAGAAGGCACTGCGAACAAAGACACTGAACTGTCAGGAGGCAACTCCGACAAATATCCCCACCAGACTCTTGTAACTTCGATGGAAGTGTACTCCATATCTTGCCGCCTCCGGTCTAATTTCGTCATATCGTCAATAATAAATGGTGATTATTGATTCAATTCATAGCTGCCCTTATTCGTTGCATTGGTCGGAATAAGCAGGTAAACGCGACTTTTGACTATATTTCAGATGTACTTTGGGAAAACGGGCTATAGAAAGCATTCGCTATCGGGCAACGTTGTCAAATTCGTACACGATGTTACATGCCTTGTCCTGAACTGGGCGCAGTTGAACGGCGACGTTACTCCGCCGCCACGGTGGAGAACAAAAACAGCTAAAAGAAGAACCAGGTCGGCATGCAAACCCGTTTTTGAAAATTGTACTGAACGCAATTGCCACGTAGACCGCGTAGCTTGTTGTCGAATTGCTTCAAGCAGGGGTAACGCTGATCATCCTCTGCAGCCACCCTAATATCGCGTCGAAGGTGTCATATCTCATTGCGGTTTCAAACCTCTCAACTGCGTCAACTCGTCGACAATGACCAGAAGAAGCATGAAGAAAGGAAGCTGCCTTTATTTCTTTTCTCCTCACCCCCGCGAGGAACGTCGGATCAAAATTTCAAATGCGACAGCCAGGCAGCGCCGGAAAGGATTGGCGCAAGGAAGAGAAATTTCTAGCTGACTGAATTCTCGGACAGCGAGCTAGTAGCTGCTGCTGCTGCTTTGAAGGGATCAAATATTAACAGCGGTGTTGCTATGGCAACGCAGCGTTCACGGTTGCCATGGGGACTGCTCTGACAGTCTCGCCTTGGCCTAGGTCTGCGCCAGGCGCGCAATGCTGGAAGGCAAGAAAAGGAAAATCGAGAAAAAGGTGAAAAGACAGGAGGCAACAAGCCCTGGGGAGGACAATCGGAGGAAGAAGGACAGTGTATTCGCAATGGGGAAGGGCTTTTCAAAGGACACTGATGTGGCGGAATTGCCGTTATTTTCTTCCTCGTTTTTCGCCCTCGTTGCTGTCGTGCGCACGTATTATAACCATGTCGTCGCACACAGTTGTCTGCTTTCCTGTTTTATGGCGCTTAAAACGATGCCTTCTCATAGCTTCTGAAACGTGCGGGATACCTGCTTGAAGATAAATAATTTACACGCTGCGAGAGTAGCTGACAGAACGTTGTTTTTGTTCTGTAATGGAATAGTATTCATAGGGCTGGCAGGTATACGCGAAGTTAGGCCAGCATATATCGGAATACATAGTTCTTTGTCTAATTCGCAGATTGTGCCGGTGTCAGGTGGCTTAACTCTTGGGTACAGGAACTGATGGGGACGGTGCTGCTATTCTGACCCGCAGGACGTTTGTACATCGCATTTAAAACTGGCTAGGGAACCTTCGCTTCAAGCAAAGAAACGGTGTGTCCACTGGACATTAGGACGCGCCCACGATCCAGGGCTTCAAAAAGTGTGTTTATTGATGTCACCTACACTGACTTCCATATCGTGAACCACGCATACGGGCATTTTGAATGGAAGCCGTCGAGTAACCTTCCATGTACTGTCTTGCGATTGGACTTTCCATGATACATTCCGGTTTTGCGGCGGCCGTTCAGAATCTATTTTTGCATACCGTTCACAAGACGGTTTGGTCCAAGGTCATAAAAAGTTTGGATAGCGCATAAGTGTGTCCGTGAATGTTCGTGGCTGAAGCACTTCCGCCGAGCTTCCACCGGGTGGAAGCCTTACGTCGTACTCTTTGTGCTCTTTGCAGCAGTGAGCTACCACGGCGTTTCCTGGGCCATAGTGTAAACGGTTAGTGTTATTCCCCCAGTGTTTAGTTTAATTTGTTAGCCGCAACGAACATGCGGGTATATCTTTCGAAAAGCCATGTGTCAAAGCAACATAGTCCAGGCCAGTTTTCGCACGAAGCTTTCCAAATGTTAAGACTCATTAGTGGAAGCCAGCCGGCCTGTGCGCGTGCTTTGCCTCCCGTTTACAAGACGAAGTCTAACACTCTGAAAACTCAAACAGCGCTCTTGCGTGATCAGCAAGGCACGGAGCCACCAAATAATTTGATCCGAGGCAGGCGTTCCCGCAGGAAGTATATCTCCATATCGCGCCTGCGAGAGAGCGAACGAGAGATAAAATATCGCCCCGGGTACGTCTTTTCGCCGCCACTTCTTCGACCGACTGCTGCAAGACTCTTGCTTCCTAAATCCAGCTTTGGAACTGGCCGGACGGCCATTGATTCTTGTATTGCCAACTGTAAGATGGGTCAGTCCGAAGGTCCAACCACATCGGTTTCAAAAATAAACCTGGGGGTTCCTTGACGATCAAGGCACCCCACAGGACAGACGGCAACCCAACCCCATTCCGCGGCAACCCCTCGGCGAAAGACCAGGACGCGGATTGGAAGGGAGACCTGAGACGGCCATTGATTCTCGAGCTTGGTCCAGCTTCGGTTTATTCCTCTGTGAAAAATCGCGATACGATAGGCGCGCGAAACTTTTTCCTTCTCACTTTCATCCTCTGCCACTGCTGGTTTCTCCTCTCCCCTGCGGAAACTGAGTGGGAAAAGAAGTGCCCCTCCCGTTCACTGCACGATTTAAAGAAGGGCCCTCTCTGGGGGGAATAAAGGGAGTGGAAAGTTTGTAATTCTTCTTCACTCCCTTTTCAAAGCAGTAGAAAATGAATGTCAGCGGATTGTAGGGCAGTACTTGCTGTCGGGGCACACGAAAGTGGTTCATTTCGGGAGATAAGTTTTTCTACTTTCCGTTCGCTTCTGTCAGTAAGTCTCGCCGGATGTTCCGCACAAGGAGGACTTGAGTCGTTTCTTCTTCTTCTCTTTCTCATTGGTTTCCCCTTGTTACTGTTGTCGTCAGGAAGGAAAGCGTTGTGATCGTTAGTCACGGAACCAACCAGAACGGCAAAAGAATGCTTGAGAAGCTGACATTCCCATGTGTTTCTCTCCATTAGTACGTATTGTTCCAAAGCACCTTGAGCTGTGGCGTTAAAGAAAACTTTTTATCTGTTTGTTTATCACCATCATGCCACGTGTTTCGTTCATTTAGTGCGCACCGTTCCATGATAATCTGTGCCCTGGCGATAAACAAAGGCCTTTTGTTGATCGCATTTTTCACACATGGTTCTTTTCATCAGTGCAAGCCGTTGCATCGTATGTCGAACCCTGTCAATAAACAAAAATGTTTTTGGTTTTTTCTATCTTTCTCATCCACTCCCCTCCTTTTGTTTCGAGCTACGACGTCCACAAGTAACCAGTACCGTACGAACATCATGGGGAATGGATTTCCGGCTTTTATGAGCCTCCTCACCCATGGAGCAGCTTGGAGCAGCTTGGGGCAGCTGTCCGGCGGCAGTCGGAACATGTACATGGCTAAGCGCCATACATACCTGGTACCACCGCCACCACCATATGGCGCCGTGGATACATATTTAATCGCACAGAAAAGAACGAGCAAATGATAAAGTGGCAGTATATCCCCTACACCATCAACTGGCCCTTCCGATCAGAGATGGGCAGTACTGCCATTACTGTAATGAAGTTACGGCAATAAATTACTTTTTCTGGCAATTGATAATGTAATGCATGACTTTTGACATCATGTCATGTGTAATACAATTGTGTTGGAAGAGCCTGTACTTCGTGGTCAAAGGATGTCCCAAAGACTATGGCAGGAACGAACGCGAACAAATTTGGTGACTGATCCATTCCCTCTCCTGTTTCCCACAGATGTACTTCTGATGGCCTTGTGTCATGGTCAGGATTCATTCTTCTCCATGTTAGTATCGGGCGTGTCAGAAACAAATGAAAGCGGATTCACTATACAGACTAGCAATAGTATATTGAGAACTGCGCGCTCCATGCTGAACACCGCCGACGTGACTCTGGACGGATTGTTGCGAATAACTTGGACCGATCCGCCCAGACTCCATACATCAAACTTCGTGGGGCGAAAGATGTGCGCGATCCAAGCAGGGATTGCAGTAGAAATGAGGTAACATATTTGTCATCACTCATTCGCACACAG
Source organism: Ornithodoros moubata (assembly GCA_029532675.1). NCBI lineage: Eukaryota > Metazoa > Arthropoda > Arachnida > Ixodida > Argasidae > Ornithodoros > Ornithodoros moubata. Next base: position 1,413 of record JARGYV010107987.1, on the reverse strand, counting down.
ACTATGCAAGATAGCTTGTTTTTCGCGCTCTCTTTCTGCTAACCGAACCAGATTCATACAAGTGTCTCTGATGTTCTTTGTAATCATGTGCACAGGCAAATAAATGCTAGTAAAAAAACTGAAATGCAATGATGGCAACATAGTCTCGAAGAACGAATATGGGATAGAAAAGAAGTACATAGGATCACTGATGCATGATATACTGCATACATTCCGTGCTCTTTGTGGATTCTAAGAGTGCATGACGTCTTTTAAGAGAACCAAGGTCTTTCTTGACGTGATAACCGGACGCAAAAACATACAACCGACTGATGAGAGTGATGCATTATAGCCTCCACGGTCTCATTGTCCTGTGATCAAGCTTTTCAAGTCCCACTGTATGGCAAGGTGTTTGCATTAAGCATTGGGTTCATTATCACTCACCTGTTCACTCTGAACAGTCCGCGTAAACTAGGCCGTTTGATATATCAGTACATCAAAAGGAGAATCTAACCCACTTTCCGTCATTATTCCCACTGGGTAACTCTGCCTTTTTCCCACAATGTTCCAGAGCTAAAGTTGGAAAAAATATTCTTTGTTAAAATTGTCTCGAGGGTTTTAAGCTGCACGCAAAACTCGACGTCCATGCATTCCTTTTTCTTCGGTATTCAAGTAACTTGGTGGTAAAAATCGCGTACCTCCTTCCTCTTTCCTCTTCTCTTTTTATTTATGTATTTTTTAGTTTGTTACATTCTCCACTTTCTGCATATATATATATATATATGCAGGTGAAGAGGTGAGGTTCAGATGGCCACGAAGATGTATAATACAAAAAAGAATAAGACGTAGACCGATAGGGAGTCGCCGGAACGGAATAGCGCCGTCTTNCAGGACTAGTCCTGACGAAGACGGCGCTGCCATCGTAACGTAGACCTCTAGAATAACCTTACCCATGTGAATAAACAATTAACGTTTTAACTCCCTATCCGGTCCGTCCACGTCTTATTCTTTCTTATATATATATCCATATATATATAAGCAAATACAAAAATGAAGCGCGGGCAGCAGTAGTGTGGGAGTAATATAAAAAAATATTTATTAGGGGCAGCTTGAGGAAATTTAAAAGTCGACGTGTCGACGGCGGCGCCGTTTTCGTCAGGACCCCTCGCGCCGCCGTCGAAACGTCGACTTTTAAATTTGCTCAAGCTGCCCCTAATAAATATTTTTTCTATTACTCCCACACTACTGCTGTCTGCGCTTCATTTTTCTATTTGCTCATATATATGGTTATGTATATATATGCTTATATATAAAAAGAGAATGTAGCCGAAGCTCTATAGCTGCACGTATAGAACAGGTATATAAGTCGAACGCCACCATACCAGCACTGGACAGCTGTTTCGCCCTAGTTGGGGCTCATCAGCAGTGCGCAGG
>JARGYV010107984.1:0-10035 GCA_029532675.1 Ornithodoros moubata | reverse complement strand
CCACCAAACCGCATTCCTGAGGCAGAGGGCGAAACCAAACGGCCTCCAGCACCTGGAGGCATGCCCGCGCCGGTTCCCGTTCCGGACCCTGTGGTCCCAGCGACTCTGGAAGGTCCACCGGTTCCCGGACCTGGCGAAACAACCCTCATGATACCATCTTCACCTGGCGAGTCGTCACCATTGACATCGCCAACGTCAGCGCCGCCGTCACCTGAATCCGGCGCACCATCTACACCGGGTCTCAGAAGATCCACTCGAGTGCGGCGCCCTGTGGACCGGTATCAGCCCTAGTGGACATGTCAGAGACCGTTTGGGTCATTAGCGTGGCAGTCATTCATCCCGTATGTTCATTGTACTACATAGCGGGCGAAGGAATGTAGTGATCTGGTATGCAGCGCCACCACTGATAATAAAAGGGCGTGCATGTGGGAGAGGCGGGACTTCTGCCGACGGGGTCTCGTGCCAAGCGCATGCCGGACTGTTCGAGTGGCTGACTGTTTTTGGACCCGTCACTGTTCAGGTTTTGGGAAGTAAGGCGACCCGGAGAGGTTGTCACACACATAAGAAATGGTCCTGCACATTTTGCCTAAAAAACGCTAGTTAGCATCTTTTTAGCATCTAGCATTTCCTTTGCCCTTTGCAGTTGTAGGATCTGTATTGTTCGTGTACCATGCCATTACAGGATACTTCTTCTTAAAGATACTTAGTAAAACCAGCATTCTTCTTCTTTTCTGTCTTCCCAAAACCAGCATTCTGATTTGACTTTTCTTCATTTACATGGTGCATGATTGTTGCTCCTGGAGGCAAACGCCCCTGTCTGAATGTGTAGTAGTTTTTGTTTTTCATAAGATAGTACACTGTACCATAACTATTATAATGCATAGAAACAGCTTACACTCTTGTTGAGGCAGCGGTGTACTTGGTAAACATGACCACTGTGTGCCCCTTGCAGCCCGGATGCTTACACCTCTGTCTCTTCTTCTGGACATCTGGCAACTGTGCAACACTGTCTGTTCGGACACTCGAATTAGGTACTCGTAATTTTTCTAGTAATGCTCGCTTCCTGGGCGCTCCAAAAGTTGTAGAGCAACCGAGGAAGCCAATGCACTGAGCAGCGTGTGTGGCCCAGCAATATGCACAAAATGATGGAGAAATCCAACAGCAGTGTGTTCAAAACCCAGCCCAATGAGTATTTTAGAATTAAAAGAATATTTACTGTTAGAGTTGACGATTGTGACAAGACAGTGCTATTATGCAAGGAAGTTGTGATACAAGAGCCAGCCATTTTATTTCTGAAGCACATCAATAAGTGTTTTGTATCACCACCTTCTCACTCTATGGCCACCGTTTCCAAAGATGATCCCGCAGGTGTCTACTTTCATGAACTTCGAGGGTAAAGAGGACAGCTATGTTTTTGACCTTCCAAACGTGATTGAGCCAGACGAACTATGACACAAATCTGTTTGCACTGAACTGAACAGTGATGGGAGAGTACAAAGACTAAATTGTACAAGAGTACAAAGATTTTAAAATGTTCATTATAATTATCATTATACTTCTCTTTTTAAGAATAGGGTTTGTACATAAGCATTGTTGGTATGCCATAAGGTCCAGTTCTTCGGTATTTTCTAAACGCCTAATGTTGTTGAGGCATATATCATGTCATGTGTTGTGATATGTTGTTTGGTAACATTCTGTGTATGCCACTTCCTGCGTTTGCAATTCCAAAATGTACATTGTTCCTACTTTGTTTTCGTATACAGCATCTATATCATATCTGTTATTTGCAAGCGTACAATTTCCGTTAGTTGTGCTTCAGCAAATAAAACGTAAGCCATGCAGCACACACATTTCTATTAGCCCTTCTAGCCTTTCACTGTACCATTTCACCCTATCAACGCTTGGATAATGCTCCCAATCTGGCTCATGGGGCCCACTGCTGAGAACACCGAGCTCCTAATCTGGCTCATGGGGCCCACTGCTGAGAACACCGAGCTCCTAATCTGGCTCATGGGGCCTACTGCTGAGAACACTGAGCTCATAACCTTGCTCACAGGGCTCATTCCTGAGCACATACAGCTCATAACCTTGCTTACTGGGCTCACTGCCAAAGCATATACTCCTCATAATTTCACTCACAGCGGTCATAACGTTTGTCATAGTGCTCGTTTGCTTTCTCCTACTGCTCATTTGTTTTCACACAAAGAGTCTTATGGTTATTTTCAACAGGGTGTCTTCGGAGTGACTGCTTGGCTCTATGTGATGCTTAGGACGGTTTCCGTGCAACCAGTGAGTAGACTACTGTTACATGTAGCCTTTTCTTCAGCTCAGCAACTAATTTGGGCTCACTTAGAGGAAGTTGCTAAGTGAAGTAGCTGAGGACAGGGAAGCATCATCTGACGATGAACTGATCCCTAAAAAGTTTCTCAAACAGGAGCCGAAGACCCAGCATCTTAAAACAAATTGCATGAAGCTTAGAAAAGAGCTCTCACCAGAAGGAGAGTTGAAGCGACGCCTCGAAAATGCAATACCCATTCCCTGTAATCTGAAATATTATTATATTATTGTGATGCCGAATTCGGATGCTAAAGTCATCTGGCACGCTCGGGACTCCGAAGGCCGAGTGGTGCGGGTAGACTTAGACTTTGGTTTACGCATTTTGTGTGTGTATGCACCCTCAAGTGGTGCGTAGCAAAGACTTTTTTGCTACAGTGGTCAATTATTTTGATGAAGCATGGCGACGTATATTCGCGGAGGACTTGAATTGTGTGACTGACATAAATATGAACAATTACCAAAGGTGTCAGCACTCTTGGTGTGCGGGTAGCTGACCTTTGTCAGCCCTTGTAGGGAGTCAGCCTTGTAGCCCTGCTAGGGGAGGGGGGCGGCATCGCGCACTGACCGCGTCTATGCCGCATCTTGGGACATGCCCCTGCGTCTCATGCAAATGAGCACACACGAGTCGGCGCATAACGACCACATGATGTTGTTACTTACTGTCAGGGGAGCGCTGCGGTGGCCGCGTGCAGCTCCAAGGGGTCGGAAGGGTAGCTCCAAGCTCAACGAAAAATTTGTCCGTGCGAAAATGGTACAGGCCACGTGGCCTTTTCTACAAGCACCACCCACACCATCTCTGTGGGACGACTTAAAAGCTGCAGCGAAGGAGGCTTCGATCAGCGCTGGCAAAGAGCGCCGAGCAAGGAAGGAAATCATGGCTGTTGGTGACGCCATTGTTATTCTTCCCAAGCCTAGATCTAGTGGCCCCGGGGTCACCTAATCAAGTGCGCACGGAACAATATGTTCGCACATCAGCTAGAAACAGGAAAGAAGGTAACTGACTGGTCTTACATTGAATCACTCCATGAGCGCACCCATCCTCTCAGTCCTAAATTTCCACCGGACCTGACAAGCAAGCTTATCTACAAGTTCCCTTTTGAATGTTATAGGGCTGTCCATGTTCAGGGTGCAACGGTGTCGCTTACGATATGCCTTTCAATGAGGTAAGGCTTGTAAGGCTTCCTGCTCGTCCATGTTCACGGAAACGTACGGGACACTAGTTGTGTTCTTATGCGCTTGAAGAAGAACGGTAAGACAGTGAACAGGTTTATTCGCCGCTGGCCGACGAAGTGATCGGAATGGTGCACGAGAGGGGGTACGGAAAAGAAGGACCCCCGGAAAAAATGTCTCATGAAGACACTTTTTGAATTTAAGTAATGATTTTATTCACATTTTCTTTCAATTTTTTATGTTTCTTCCTTTTTTGGACGCTATAAAATGTTATAAACGATATACACGCTATATTTTACGTTTGAGTTGACTATTAAGTGGCCAGCGGAAAAGAATCCTACAACGCTCCGTATACTATTTTTATCTAAACATCACAGGAGCAATTTCCGCGTTGTTCCTTGTGTGAGCAACGCATTCATTGTGGTTGTGGTTCTTTGTATGTTTTTCGCTACAAAATCAATGCTTTTCATTGGTGGTTTTGAGTCCCTCCTGTGCACTTAGTCTCCCTTGTCCCCCTCTCTTACCCACCTCAGACTCAAGGAAATGTTACCCGTTTCACTGCAAAGTGTATAGAGTGTGCAATATCAGCTATCGTAATCAACTTATGGTTTGTCAGAAACACAGCACTGACCTGATGTATGCGAGTCCCATAGCGCATGCAAATTATTAACGCTTTCGTCAGAGTTCTAGGTGTCAGACTCAGACGGGCTATCTGAAATGAATTTATCCGATTCTTTTTGCGTTACGGTAAAGCTTGAGCATCACAGTGAAAACAGGATTGTCTGAATTTAATTTAAGCAGTTCTTTACACCGGATTTTCTCAGGTTAGATCCATCCAATTGAGCGTTTACCGCAACTGAGAAAACGTTTGAGGACAACAATAGTGTTTTGTTTCGTTTAATCTTACAACGGCGTGGATTTCACATGTAATCTCTTTTGTAAAAGTCCTTTAAAATGTGGGAAAGTGTGCATGCACTACTACTATATCTACTTTCTCTATCGTGTTGTGTACGGTGCATAAAATCATCGTGTGGACTCCGCCTTATCTGAAATTTGTTATCTGCTTGCAGAGATGGAGTGGGTAAATGCCAACAAGGATCACCCAAAGCTAGCATTAGACGGCTATATGTACACCAAACAAAGAGAATGGGGAACTGCAGAGTCGCTCTGGTTGTTGAAGGCGAAGTAACACAGGTCACAGTGGAACATAGCAATCCGCCAGATGACGTCAATATTAAAGTAGCACGAGCGCGGCAGAAGCTAAAAGAGGATTCGAAACGGACAATCGTACAACCGGCCGCTTTAGTTGCTGACATGATGCATGATTTGACCACAGTGGAACAGGCAAGGATGAAGCATGAAGACAGCCTGAAGAGATGCATCCGCCAGCAACGCGCAGCAGCATGTCCACCGTGCCCCCATCGCCTGCAAGACCTCTGGGTTCAAGAAGCTTGGGCATCAGCTGGACCTGACAACAACGAGCGCTTTCTACTCTTGGACAACAATATGAGGTTTCCAGGCTGCTAATTTTCGCCACAGATGAGTGTTTGAAACTTCTGTCAAGAAGTCAAACTTCGTTTATGGATGGCAATTTTGATCTTGCGCCAAAGCTTTTTCAGCAAACATATGTAATCCAAGTGCCCCTTGGCGAGGGAACGGTGTCGGTTGTGTACGCTTTCATAGAACACAAAACAGAGTCCCTTTATGCTGAACTATTTGACTTTTGTTACGGGATTATGAGAGATTAGGACTGACTCCGGACCCCGAGAAGGTAGTCACAGATTTCGAAAAGGCTCTTATGAATGCCATAAAACGAACCTCCGGTGAACACGTCCATACTCAGGGATAATTCTTCCATCAGTGCCAAAGCACATGGCGAAAAATACAGGAGTTGGGACTTGTAACACGATACAAGAATTATCAAATTTTCAGTGATTTTGCCGGGAAGGAGGACGCACTCGCCTTCCTGCCCCTTGAACAAGTGGAGCAAGGCATGGAGTACTTGAGAACCGTCCAGCCAAGTGATTGTGAAGGGTTACTCGAGTATTTCGACACAACGTACGTAACCGGTATGTATCGAAGTATTTGTAAGGACTGATGGAACGGTTCGCCTCCATCGGATTTCGCCTTCATTCCCAAAAGAGGCGTGGAATGTGCACGATGTGACGTTAGCCAACGGGGACAGGACCAACAACGTCTGTGAAGCGTGGAACAGAAGACATGGCTTCATCGTGGGGTAGAGCCATCCGACCACGTATTTGGAAGGCGATAGACAGTTTGCGCAGAGAGCATCCTGTGGTCGCGAGTAAAATGGCAAGATATGCCGTCGGCGCTTCGCTAACCAAGAGAAAGAAGACAGCATCAGTGAACCTTCAAGAGCGTTTGGCACAACTTTGCCGTGAGTTCCGAGACGGAAACAAGGGCATTGGACAGTTTTTGCGCGCAGTTGGCCACACCATCCGGTTTTAAGCTTAATTTCTTTTTCTAAGTGAAGTTTGTAGGGCCTGGGGCGGATGCCCGGCCATTTCGTTGTTCGCGGTGGAAGCACGATAGGCAGCCGCGATCATTTGAAATTCGACCGGCACACTGCTTCCGTACATCGCGGCGCGCCGCGCATTGATGGGACGCTAGCCTCAACACCAGTAGCGTATATTACGGCAGAAAGATTAACAATAAAACGTGCTGAAAGCTGTATGTTGTGCTTTCTATGTTCAAACTATCAATCGCAGTATATATCACGTATCCTGATGATTATATTATGTTGTACTGATTCGGACCAACCAATAGTAGAGCCGCTTCTGACGTCTGCTTGTTGTCGTCTGCTATCTGCTGCACACAGAGCCTGCAGAATTATGGCAACCGGTAAGATGGTCGTTGAACTTTAAATGTAAAAATAAAAAAAATACGTTACCCGTACAACGAATACAAATCTTTCAAGTCCTTACTAACTACTGTATAATTGCAGCAATGAACGCACAGAGGACATATTGTCTGCCTGCGCTGGAAGAATCTCCGGAGCTGTCCGACAACAGGCGTTTGCAGCCGGGAGAGACACGGCATGACCGAAACCAAAAATGGGACGCGATAACGCGAAATTTAAACGCTATCGGTCCTGTACGGAAGAACTCCTCCGGCTAGAAACAGTACTGGAGGGATTGGAGGAACCTCGTGCAAAGCCGCTGCCGTGCTGTTTTGGAGCGGATGACCGACACAGGAGGAGGGAGCGGCTTCGTACGCGCGGCCGACAGCGACAGAGTTATTGATATCGCCTCACATCTGAGTGGCGAGGACTGCAAGGAGATGTCCCTCGTCGGATGGAACTCCGTCGACGGCCTCACGAGGGCCGCTGAACTCTGCCTCGACGGATCAGCCATCGACGGATCAGCCATCGACGGATCAGCCATCGACGGCTCCCATCAGGCTGAGGTACATGTACTTTTGCGTTTTGCTGTTCGAAAACGAATACGGATATTGCTCACAGGCGGTCCATCCTGCACGAGGGGCACTTGCTGATCATCCGCCACTTGATCAGCAGTTCGAAATCACCAGGCACCAGAGAGGGTAAAACTTTCTACATCCCTTACATATGGTAGTGAAGAACAGGCACTTACTGTGACTGGAAATCTAATTTGACCAGACCTAAGTGGTCTAAGCATTATTGAACACACATACATCAGACATCACAATCTTCACTACAAGCTCTCTATTGAATTTGTTTAACTGCAGGACAGCGCCCCAGCCACAGCGTCTCAACCTGTGGAAAATGTGCCGGGGCCAAGGGCTGGGGCAACACAGTCGGCCCAGTCAGAGCTTGTCGGAGAAGAGTGCCACCATCAATTGCAAGCCAGCTGCTGGAACAACAGAGGCAGCTGGTGGAACAGCAGAGGCAACTGGTTGCAGAAGCCCAGCTCCTCCGACAAGTGTGTATCATTATTAGCGTGCCAGAGAGAGACCTTGAAGGTGACCTTGAAGCACACTGAAAAGAAGCTAAAAACGACCACAAAGGATTCTTCCTGCTGAGCACTAGACATAGCGTGGCCAAAACAACGAGCGCTTGGCCTAAATCCTCGCACTGTTTCTAGAACGGAATAGACGCACTGACTTCTACAACAGTGTCTATGTGACGTCGATTCTGTTCTGTACCTGTTAAAAGCGCTTGACCACGGTCGTATGCTTGTCATGCAATAAACACGTTGTTGCTGTTGTTACGGACGTCGGATTCCTTCCCCGACTTCTCCCTCCACATTACCGCTTTGGAGCCCGGTCCCAACAGCGCAAGAACGATGGCGAATGAAAACAGAAAACGTCTCCGAACAGAAAAGTGGTCGCAGGACGAAAAATTACTACTTGTGCAGGAAATAAATATACGCAAAAACATCATTCGAGGCACATGCTCAGCATCAGTTACGAGAGAAGCTAAGAGAAGAGCATGGGACAAAATTGTAGATGTTATTAATAACAAAAACCCAGTAACTAAGTGAAACCTTAAAGATGAAAAAAAAAAACAAACAAACAATGGGACAACTTGAAGACAAAATGTAGAGCAGGATTTAAGCTATACACTGACCACCTATACACTCTCTATCTGCCCGATAAAAATTGTAACCTTCCAAATCATCACAATGTCCTGAAAGTCAGGTGCATAATGGGTGGACGGGGCCTTCCAGTAGATAATCCCACACTCTGACAAGAAACAGCGCATGCCATGCATTCATCTATTGCCGACCGGCAGAAGATCGAGCGCAATGTTTTTAGAGCTAGGAAAGGCGCTCGCTAATACAGCAGGAGCAAGACTACAAGCGAAACTGATCAAACAGGCCAACGTTGTCCGCCGCTGACTGCCACATCATTTGGGCTGACCGGATAGATTCTGCTGTCTCAGTTTCTTCGAGGCTAAAAGCAAAGGACGTATCTCCCATAAAAAATATTCGCTGTGTATACTGAACCGCCCGACGATGCGTCAAATACATCAATCAAGTGTTTCATGACGGACAAGGACATGCTAGAAAGTGACATTATTCGAAAAGTATTTCCTGATGTCAATCTATTATTCTGTGTTTCGCACCCTACGAACATTTAGAAGGGAAATCACAACTGTAGAGCTCTCTATAACTGCTGAAGAAAGATGAATGCCTTTCCCTGCTTCAATAGATGGTGAATACAAAGTCAATGAAAAAATTTGAAGATTTGCAAAATTAGTTCGACGAAAAGCACCACAAACTATAAGAGATTACTATAACAAAAACTGGCGAAATATTAGAATTCAATGGTATACGGGACCAACATTCCACCTAAGTAGTTTTAACAACACTACGAACAATAGACTGGAATCTCTAAATGCCAAACTGAAGTCAGTAATAAAAAAAGAACAGCTCACAAGAGGATTTTGTACTGCTGCTCTTTGTTACCCTAAAAGCCATATCTGATGAACATGACCATAAGGCGGCAATGTGCGGCATGTGCACGGCCTGGCAGATGTGCTGAATATTGACATTATTGATGGGTAAACATAAACTCAATCTGGTGAAATGCATTGCACAACCAGTCAAGCTTGGACCAAGGAAAGAAAATGAAAAAAATATTTGTGTTCACTGTCCATCCGCCCGACAGAGTCTGTCTGGAGCTGGCCACTCTGGCAGCTCCGAGTTTGTTATTGTACAAATCACCACTTCTCAGGTTTTAGGCACCGGAAAGGAAGGGAAAAATATACCTGTTCACTTCACTCTCCACCCGCCTGTTCATTCGTCTGTCCGTCCAACGGCGTTGCAGACTCCGCAAACATCAACATCGTCGGACAGTGCAGCAGACGCGAGCGAATGCACGCGTCGGAGGGTGGAGTAGACACAGAAGGTATCTTCGATTCAGCTGCACTTCGAGATGGCCTAGCCCTGTCTCTTTTAGTGAAGCTACAAAATTTGATAGAACCATACTGCGGGTGTCAGCTAGCGCGCTAGGCCCTCCAGATTTAAAGCGTTTGCAACCCGATTTCGGACGCTTCATTACAGCTGGAAAGCATGTTCTCGCTTTACCGGTAACGGGATGCCTCCCCATTCGCGGCAGACAAGAAGCTGATGGCGTCCACACCGAGGGAGAACATGAGTCAGGACAAGATCCCGAGGAGAGGAAGGCCTCGTGGAGCAGAAGACAGACGCGGGTTTTAACCCAGTATGGCCATCAGTAGCATATTTGCTACACTGGTTTTAATGAGAGCTCCTAATCCCGCGGAAGGCCGTTCATCGCGAGCAAGCGGTGTATGATATCCGACGCACAACATTGTTTCAATGCGTAGTTTCTTCTTTCCCCGTTTTGGCGCCACGAGCGCTGCAGCTCGAGTCAAAACATGGGCGATAGCACATGCGGGTCATCTGGTTTCTCGCCTGTAAGTATTCTGTGTATAACTTCGCTTTTATTTGCTCTCAGTATAAAATCATAGGTATTTTTGTGTTTCGTAAGCGTCCAGCTACCGCGTCCAGGGCAGTCGCGATAAATTCCTGCTGAAACGCATAGCTCGCTGGTCTGTAATGCAGT
>JARGYV010107947.1:0-13171 GCA_029532675.1 Ornithodoros moubata | reverse complement strand
GGCATAAGAGAGTCTGGAAGTAGAAATAGCATTCCGCCCTTATTTCTCTGCGTACAAGGCTCCAGAGACAATGCTGACAACAAATTGCCATGACTGAATTATCACAGTATACTCTAAACAGTTCCTTTCATTATAATGCGTCAGAAATAAAAATAAAAGAACAGAAACAAAGAAACATGTGCGCCATAAAGTAACTTAATTAACTGCGTAAGTCCCGTCATGAGTAGAAAGCATTAATTGGAGCAACGTTCTGGTAAATGAGGTAAGGCATCCTGTTAGTGAGAGCGGATTTCGACATCAGCAATTCATCAAAGGTTAGAGGGTTATATTTAGGCACTGCAACGAATGCTTCAGGGCGATGAAATGAGAAGTAAAAATATTTATCGTTTTGTCAACTGCATGATTTTGAGCGCTTGCATGATATAGTGTAGAAAATGAAACGCCTAAGAACCTCGCCATAGCTTGTCTGCTGCCAGCCATAAACAGTCAAAAGTCAGAAAACAGTCAGAAAGTAGGAATGAAAGAAAGTAAAAGATAGAAAGGGAAAACCACGGAATCGCGGTGGATAGACAGGATGCGGCAACCGACTAGTGCGGAAACATAATGCGTAGTAATAAGTTAACCCAATCTCCCAGTACCAGAAACATGGTGTGAAGAAAGTACGGGCTCTCTGGGCTTATTTCTCAAAAATGGCTTTGGTAGCACAGGTACCGCTAGTGTAACGAATGAAACGTGCTTCCATTCAGGTGTGTTGCAACTCTGGGTGCAACAACCGGTGGCGTTTGGTAACCAGAGCACACCTTTTTATGGTTTCACTAGTCAATTCTGGTCGTCTGATCCTGCATGACTGTGGCATGGAAGTGCGAGCGTATCGATTCCTATATTGCAAACTCTGCCTTGAAATGTTCAAGGAGCGTGACAGAAGGTGAAGAAATTCGTGTGCATCAATGGTTTGGATTGACTTTCATGCTCTGCGATGCCGCCATCTTTACAGGTATGCCAACAGATGTATTATGGCGGACGGCACGAAAATAAGAGGACACAAAAACATGAAAGCTTCCGTGATCTTTTCCGGGTACAGTCGGCGGTGAATTAGTGTGGAGCGAACGTTTCACGATGAAAGTGTAAGGAATTTCTCATTAGTCATTACATATTCTGTCAAACAGCTCTAATTTTCAAAGCAAGACACTGACACAGAATATGCTTGCATTTTATCATTACTGCTCGACAAACTTTCGCAATGTTCCCTATGAAAACGAATCAAAGCATTTGTTAGGACACCGGCGCCATATCAACGTGCTTCTTCATCTCTTCTGACACGGTGGCTGTTTATACGCGAAGGTTTTGAAGTTCAGAGACGATGTAGATATGTGGAAATATATTTATAGAAGTAGCTGTAGTATGAGGGGCCGTTGACGTTGACAAGTTGATATATATTATATCGCTATGTGTATTATTAATAACATTAAGATAAAACTACTTGCAACCAAAACATCAACAACAATATTAAGGGGTGATGATGAAGAAGCAATTAACCGATGAAAAGTCAATTAGATCTAACACAAATGTGTATCCATGTCTGACAGCTTCTAGCACAAGTTGCATACGCTATTTCATAACATTTCGTCATCAGCCCTCAGTATCAGTCTTGGGTGATGGTCGCTACATGTGCTGCCGCCACTATATAATGTTTTTCGATCGTGATGATGGCGTGCAAAGGTCCAAAGTAATACCCGTGATTATAGTTGAAATAAAAGTGCACTATATGTCACCCAATCACTTTTCACGCTATGACTCAGTGTCGGTAAATCAGTAGCTGTACACAGGTAATACCCGTTACAAGATGAGTCACCACATTTTATCCCTTCCTCGAACCACTGGAGATGTGGTACGTACAGCGGTATAGGCGACGGAACAAAATCCTAGAGTGCATTGGTACGCGGACTAACCGTGGGAATAATGTTCACTTCAGTGGGCGAAAAGTGTTTAATCAATATCGTTTTTACGCACACAGCGTAAGCCCATGTGAAGAGTGCTCAAAAAAGACGGCCGTAACCACACTCTTGCCCGTCGTCTTCTTTCTCCCTTACATTCACAAGGACTGCAAAAAGAGGTGAAGGAACAGTTTGAGCACTTCTTTCTGCTTTCTATGAATGTAATTCTCTAGTTCTACCGCGGCGCATTGTGCTCGGAGATTTTCGCAAGCCGTCGATTCATATCGATAAAATGGTAGACGCGCATCGGTGGTGACCATAGCCTGAAGCTTCAGTTACAACACAACGTATAGCCTTCCAGCTCCCATATTCAACATTAAGAGTAGAGTTTACATAACAGTGGCAGCAACGCACTGGAACCGTCGCTGTGAATACTGTGCGCCCCAGCACTAGCAGGGACATTGTCGATGCATAAAGCCAAGAAAATAACGTCAACGGCTCGCCCGCAGTATGCGACGTCCCTCCTTCTCTGTTCTTGTCTTTTCATGCATGTTTGTAAATATGGTATGCTTCCTCGGTGGGCCTTGGATAGAGTCATCTCCCGTTCTAGGGCTATTACTTCTCCACTGTGTGGTGCACTTTTTTTTTTTTTTTTTCTTCTGGACTTTTTTTTCACTAGCTTAATCTACTGTTTTGTACGAAGTAGTATAGTCCGAACTACAATGCAGCATCTACAAGTACAAAACACATGGGCCTTTACAGGACAAGAAACCCCTTTCCGCACCGTCAACAAAAATATATTCGCAACCGACCAGCCTTTGACTCCTGTCTTTTGTACATATTTCTCGGATAGCGCTTGGAGTCACCAGCACGTTGGCAGCGGTTGTTGGACGTATTCTCTTGTGTATCGTTTTCAGATGGACAAATACGCGCTGCGTTCAGGAAATCTCATCCATATTTATCCATATTTAAAGAGACTTCGCCCTTTAACAATGTGAGGTCAGACAAGTCAAGAAAGAAATAAGAAAAAGGAAGAAACCTACGAATCTAACTCAAGAAATCACGCGTTTATGCCATGACTCTCCATGTCATCTACCAGAGGCACCACAACCGCCACGCCTATATGCAAGATGACTCCTCAGAGCAGGTGTAGGTCACAGAGTTCCGGATATCCTGATTATGCGTCGTGTTGTTTTTGTTACTTTCTACTGCTAGTGTTAGAACTTTCATTGTTGTTTTATTACTAGTATCGTTATGCTATCTCTGTCTCCACCTTATAAACTGTCGCTGGATTCTGCGACCTACCTCGGTTTTCTTGCCATACCCTCTGAACACAATATGCAATCACATCTTGCTCGGTGTTGCTCGGTGTCTTGCTCGGTAAAGCGCGGGGACCATTTGAATAAAATATAAGTAAGACGCGCTCGGGGATGAGAAGTTTGAAGGGCGACATCCATTCGTACGCTTCTAATATGACTGAAGAAATACTAAGACCTAAATGGAAAGTAGACACGATGTATGACCACCAGAAAATTTAGACCTGTTCACGCCGTCGCGCACAGAGTACATTATGGCATCAGGCCTCAGGTCGCCACGTTCCACATTTCGGTAAATTACGAAGAATATCTATGGTGTGCATTGCTCGTGGCAAAACCCTTTGCTAATTGACCGCTCGTCCTCAATACGGTCACAATGACACACGTGCAAGGTCCGCATTTGCAATGCAGATTTCACTGGCAAATCGAAATGAGAGACCACGTTGGCCACGCTCAAAAGTCATCGCCAGATCCGCCATTTGGAATACAGGATTGAAAGCTCAGGCAAAGTCCCCCCCCCCTCCATTATTATAGTTCGTATCTCCTGTTTTCCATTTCGATATCGAACTGGATTTTGGATTGGACTTATTTGTGTCGCCGTCGTTTGAGACACAGCAGAGGTAGTAAACGGCTGCAAGACATGCAGGACAGATCGCTAGAGAGAATACTATGAGAAAAGGGGAACTGAACAAAAAAGAAGAAGAGAAGAAGATCAAAGCACACAGAATTCGAGGCCATAAATCGCTCTCTGGATCAGTCAATGCAACCGGAAATGTAAACCTAGCTTTGGCAAATGCTAAACAATGGTGAGGTTATAACAGTTCATAATTACGTCGTTGCTTTCTTTTTTTTTTTGTAGGAATTTTCTGTGGGATAACCAAAACAATGAATAAGTTGAAAATAAAGTCCCTCGTTGGGTTGTTGCCGGTTTCGCACCCCGCTTGCGGCATGCACTTATAGGAGACACTGCAGCATGCTGAGACGTAGAGCGTAACAAAATGAAACGGCAAAATATTGTATGGAACATGAGTCTGGAAGTCAGGAAATATTTTGCATTCTTTGTTACACGCACGCCTACATACAGCCTTAAGGTTCTTAGGCTTTCTTTAGTTAGTTGACCCTAACAATCCCGATAATGTTATCAGGGCGAGATAGACGCATTTTTATTCGTTCGAGGTGGTAAAACAGACTATTCTCCAACATGCGCCATCTGGTGGTACGTTACAAGTGTTCCCGCACTTTTCTTCTTTTGTAATGTACCTAAATGTAGACAAGAAACTTCCAGGTTCTCTTATGCCCCTCGCCAACTGTTCCATTTGGTGGTTTTACTGTGGTCCGTACGGTTATAAAGATTAATCCAACTCATGACTGAGGAAACAAAGGCAGTCCTATTCAAGTACTAAGTATTTCTTTTCTTTCAGTATCTTTTCAAAAGCTTGCCACAAGCTGGATGAAGTATACTGTGGAAAAGAGCGGCTGATTGTAGCACCTCACCCGTATCTCTGTTTTCCTGCTCTCTGTTAGTATTTTATCGAAGTCGTTGCTCAGGTTTAGGCCAGCTATCCGAATGCAACACTTCATAAGCAAAAACATAAAAATGAAGCACGCAGCAGCTTCTCACTTTCCACCGCGACAGAGGTGTAGCCAGATATTAAGTACTGTTTTCCGAAAACAAACAAACGCAAAACCGTATAATATTGCAGTTTCCAGTGGGATGATTTAACAGTTGGACACCTTGGGGCATACCTGGCTATACCGCTGCACCACCCCGTAAGTTTTGACTACTAACCGAAGTACCAACTACAAGGCAGTCGAATCGCAGCAGTGGTTCAGCCTTCCTTAGGGCGTGTTTCAGATACGTTCGGTGGCTTCCAGTGTGTATACTGTGTACATATTTTGTTTGGTGGCGTGCTGAGGACGAGTAAAGAGGTACATTCGCTAACTTCAAGCCCTGTGCAGGAGAGGACGGTGCGTGAGTGACACAGACATCGCCCTCCTGCTTCGTTTGTTTTGTCGGTGTCCCACAACGTTGTTCTTGTGAGTTTTCGCTACATAGATTTATCATTGTATCACTGTAAACAAATATAGGACGAGATGATTATTCGGAAGAAAATGTGCGGCAGGTTGTTGCAAGAAGCAACGCTTAAATGCTGAAGCGTAGCTGCGCTCAAAGCTGCTGATGGTCCAGGAGGCAAGCCACCAGCGAAAAAGAGAGAGAGAAAGAAAGAAAACTTAAAAAAAAAACGAAAATGTTAAAAAAAGGAACGTTGCAATGTGTAACCTTGGAGGTAGTCACTTGTTTACCCGTTCCTTTCGCTGGTTTTGGCCAACAGTGCAGTGAATTATTTTTACTGATGTGAAGTTGTTAAAGGGAATCAGAACTTCTAAAGGAGCCTTTCCCGGTGATGGTAACCGACCAACGAATGTCCTTCCCTCGTTATCATTCTTGAACTCATGAGACGACGACGACGACTAAATGATGATGATGATAGTGGGGAAATTAGAACTCATGAGATAAATGAATTTCAGCTCGAGAAACTGATTCAGAGTGGCTGGCGGAAGCTGCTTATGAATGAGTTCTATTCACGTGGTTTCGAAATTGGCGTGAATATATACGGAAAATAAAGTGAGATTTCTCTGTCATGCCAAACATATTATGTATGCGTTAAGAGAAAGAAAGCAAGCATCCTTTGTGTTGAGGGCACTCTAAAAGCGACTTCAGTAATCTACACGCAGGAACTTCTAGGGCACCTTGTTCGGGGCACCACCACTTTCTTTTGGTCCAGTGAATTCAGTGGATGATGGAACCGTCCACTTTCGAGGAATGATCTGTAAGAAAGTGTTGATATATTTTTTTCATATATTTTTCTCTTTCCTGTCACCTGTGAGAGTGCAAAGAGTTTTACCTTTACTTTGCTAGGGTGTATTAGTGTTTGTTATGCTCAGCTAAACCATGCCGTTCGTATTGCAATGACTGACCTTCCCCTCGCGAGCCGCAGGCCTGAGCAATAATCCAGTGATATAACATCTTCGCTGGAACGGCACAGCTGCTTATGCATTGGACGCAGGGAGTTGACTGAAGTTCTGCTCTACTGAAGAGTGCAAAGCCATACTAACAAAGAGGCTGCTTGTGATCTGTTTACTTGTGAAAGCTTTGTAGGATCTGTAGGTCACACCACAGCGATTCTAAAAACAGCGGCTAAAAACACATCAAAACACATCAGTGTAATCTAGTGTATGTACAGCATAAATTTTAGAGAAATTGAGCAAATCAAGGCCTACAGTACTCACTGAAAGGACAGAAAAGAAGCACTGTGGAGATGGGCGCTCTCGCACAAGAAGTATTAAACTAAATAATTTTGTGCATATGATCGTCCAATACTGAATTCCAACAAGGAACCCATTTAACCGATTCACAAAAGAACTGCGCGATTTTCGTGTCCTTAAAAGCAGAAAAAAAAAAATCACATGCCTTGGTGTGGTCTACGTGGTCAGAGAAACTATTAAATCCGTCATAAAGAGCACAAAACGACGTCCAGAAGGCGCTCGTTGAAGATGAATGATGCAGTCATGTTCGGAAACCAGCTACTTTGGACGCTAGGTCAGAGTTTCATGACAGACATGATGAGGACATCGCCCATAACTAGCTGTGACGTTTCACGTGTGATCCCGCAAAAAAAAAAAAGGAAGATAAAAATAACCAAATGTTTTTCAGCAGAAACTGAATGCACTTGCCGGTTACTAGTGCGAGTAGATCCGATTGCAAACTCGAAACAGAGGGATGCTACGAACGCAGATCCCTCTATTCATTTACTTACATTCCTCTAGATGTACTCGCCAGACGGCTCAACGCATTCTGTGTTTGGTGGAGTGTGCAGGTGTCTGTATGTATGTAGCTATGCTTGTTGTAAATACTCCTCACGCCACTGTGCAATCGCTTGTGAAGTTGGGCTGCAAGTGAACAGCGGCACCAAAGTTCAACTTGCAGGACTCAGAAGTCTTCTCTGCAAGGTTGCTTCTAGTCATGTGAAATACCTTCTGTCCGCTGTCAAAAGAGACAGAAGTCTCGAATGGGTGCCACAGGTGATGTTGCGAGCGGAGAGTGTACACGGTGGGACGGTGCCTCACTAGTGAGACGAAGACCGGTCCGTGCACCTATACCATATAGTGCTGTGCCACCTATTGCTTCAAGTTGTCCTGCACATTCGGCTGTTCTGCGAAGAGGTCACTGCTCAGTGTCACCCAGGACATAAAAAATTTGTGGTATAGCGTATGAGGCTTCTCAACCTCAACATCTCCTGAGTAAAATATGTTGCAAGTGTTGTATATCCTTAAAGAAAAAGCTTTAATGTGGTACCTGAAACAGATGGAGCAAGTTCATTCTTTATCACTATTACTCCGAGCAGCGTCGACATGAGCGTTGACCGAAAATGACTAACCTGAATTATTTTTATGGTTGAAAACATGCTGCTACTGTTTGCGCTAATTTATGTTAATTTCAGTGTTGTCGTCGTTAAAAATAATCCAAAGAGTATTGCCCACAGTGGTTGCTTTGTTTCAGGATGATCACCATTGATGAGTACTAATCAGTATTTGCGATGTAATCAGTTATTCTTCCGTGTTCGAGCCCTACCCTTTGTAAAATCGCACCGGTCGAGTTCACCGGTTTTAATGCCATGAATGAACAGGCTGCAATAAACGTTGGTTAGCGTTGCCGCGTAAGCCATATGTCCTCTCTCTTTCCATGATGCGGGCACACAGACAAAAAAAAAAAAAAAAAAAAAGGCGGAAGTAACTGACATTGAATTAGTACATCCCAACTTCACACCCGATGCATATCCGGAGATATAAAGACTGTCATTGTTAATCCCATGTACACTAAAAAAAGAAAAGAAAAAGACGAAAATCACATGATCTATAAGCTAGATACTGAAGTAAGCATGAGAGGCTAATGACCACCGTACAACACTCATCTTGAGGGTCCATTTCCGTCTCGCGGTATGTGTTTGCTTCAAAACTGGGAGCCATTGTGCAGAACCGCGCAACCAGTCAATGTGCATCACCTGTCGCCAGAGCGTGTATCTCAGACATTGGTTGGCTTTCCGTAGGATCGCTGTTAACGAATCTACTTTTCATGAACCTGTGGAGTGCACTGTTCTTTCGAAGAAGACGTCCTAAACGATGTATGCTGACACAAAAGGGAACAGCTTTCCCGCACCCGGTCTAGAGCACTTGATTGTGGATGTTCCACTCCTGTGAAGTTCCCATCGACCCCCACCTTAGCAACCTGTGTAAAATACTATTCTCTGAACATGCCTTCTAAGCGCGTTATGAGAGAAACAAACGAAATAAATAAATAAAAGCACGCCACTTAGTTCCCTATGCCTTGACTATTCGTGGGTCGAATGATACGTCAACAAAGTAGTAGCATACTCATTGTTATGGCTCAAACAGGTGATGTAATTTTGAGTGCAAATAAAGTGTTTCGAACAAACATTTGTCTGGATTTAGAGCTTTTGCTATACTTAACTCACATATGTTACTTGCATTCTTGGATAATGAGGACTGTGGTAGTTACATTAAACATTGTGCTGTTGTTTGTACCATACTGTACACAGTTTGTCTGCGATCGCCAGCATGTGGTTCTGCGATCATGTGTAGGCTGACTCCCGAGCTAGGAAGCTGAACCAACCTCGTCTGTGGAGGACCACCATCTACCTCAAAAACACCACGGACTCCATAGGTCAGACCATGAGGTGTCGATTACAGACAAGTGCGTCTAAAGCAGTATCGATGGGTAACATCCACATAGTAGGTTCACCAGTGTGAAAAATATTGTCTGGAAGAAACAGACTGTGGCAAGAGACCTTTGTGTGTTGACCATTAGTACGGCCAGGCAGTCATTATTCGGCTCCTCGCGACAAATCACATGGTAAGCCAAATAGCTTGCGTACCATGATAAGACAAATCGTTCGGCAAGAGATATACCCCGTGGCGCTGAGCCCCAAAGCTATCGGAAACCCACACCACCCCTAATATACGTATATCAGATAGATATGAATGACAATTATTTGCGTCACGTCGGCTAGACAGTTCATTCATTGTGTCGTTACTACACCCCGTAGACAACGCCACGACTAATTCACGCAGATTCACAAGGACGGGTTCGCACAGACATGTGTGGTTTTGTCGGACCAAAAATGCAGCTGTAGACGTCTATGAGCCTGTTCACATGTATTCGTACAAGGACATCCCCATACATTTCAATGGACTCCGTGCTCAACGGAGGAGAAAAACCACTGCGTGAATCCAACTTCACTAGGGGACGGAGTACTGAGCTGGATTCGGAAAATACTATGCCCGTATACTAATTTAATCATAAAAAGAATCACATAAAAAAAGTGGCTCACAGCAGAGCTGATGGTAATATCCTTGACATTCGACCAAAACTTTTAGGTTAATAATAAATCTAATCAGTTCTTTGTGTTCCACGTTACATTCGCCTATGTATTCACCAGGGTGGAAGAACAAATCGGTGTCGGCGTATCGGTGAGTCTGGCACTTTCATCGCAAAGCGTTTCTTCTTCAGCAGATCAAGAATATGTAATGGCCGCGCACGAAAACATAGACACCCACGTATATTGTACTCGGATCCGCCATCAGGCACATGGGGTAACGCGCATACAAATACCTCCTGGGATACGTCTCAGGATCAGTTGCGACAAGGCCGAAGAGTGAGCCGAAAGCCACGACGCGTGCCTCACAGACTAATGCCGTAACAAAAGGGGAGCGCCTTCTTTTCAAGCACAGCCGACAGCAGGAGAGCTCGGAGTTCAAATAAAGTCGTAACCCCGCAAAAGCGGCGACGTCGATAGGATGCTCCCGTAAAAACCTCGACTGCACTCACAAGCCCTTACCGCCTATTTCCCAAGATGTCTCCTTTATCGGACGACGGGAACAGAACAGAAAGAACGCGGCGGAAGGAGACAGTGAGTGCGAAGAAGCGAGAGGAACGGAACGGAGGGAAACTGAAGTTGCGATAAGCGTGGTCGAGGAAAGAGAGAGAGGACGAAAACGCCTTGTTCCATACATACACACGCACACACGGGCGTAGGTACAAAGCTTCTCCAGGTAAGCTTGTTAGAGAGCCGTTGCCATGGCAACAGCCCTCGCACCGCATCCGCTTTAAGGTAATCACCTGTTCCAACTCCCGAAATGCGTTCGACTTCCCCATCCCGCTTCATTTTGCCTCCATTTAGATTTTTTTTTCCTTTTTTCATCTCCCTCTCTCTCTCTGTTCGTTCTTTCCTTGTTTGCCTTCTGTGTCTGGTTCGTTCCGATTTGCTCAAAACTGCACCGTGTTTGAAAATTAGTTCGTTAAGTTCACACGTCGCTTGTGCCATGACTACTTTTATTTTACTTTTTTGTCGCTTTTATTATCCTTTTCTATTGCTGTTCCTTCATTCTCTGGCATTCGATGGCGCGCTGGCTTCTACGATGGGTCATTAAGAATGCGTGTCACCCAAAGGCGCTATGGAAAATGGAGTTAATGTGGGACGACGGCGGGCGCAAATTCCATTACGGTCGTTACGCTCAGGGCCTTTGTGAGGGGTATCACGTCGCTTTTATTTTGAATTCCGACCGCTTTTTCATACAGATGAGCGTGGGTTCGTGACTCCCACTGCAGAAGGTGCATCTTATATTAAACGAATATCGGCGGCGTGCGGTTGACTGTTCAGTGCGTGAGCCATAGGTACGGTGATAAGTGAGCCGTCTTGGACCTCATGGACCTGGTGCTTTCCAATAGGTTGTAACTCCAGAATAATTGCATTCAGTTGCTGTGTGTTCACGTAGCGTGTGTTTCTTAGCAAAGTTTTCCGGACTTCCTTCGCCCGGATTACCACCAACCTTACAGCCCAGGTACACCCTCGTCTGAAAACACAAGAAAAATCCTTCTGCTCTATAAAAAAAAAAAAAAAATATGCATGCAGTTGGAGTAATGGTCAATGACCCTGCTGCTACCTATGTTCAAAACGACATCCCTACTTTCATTGTAGACAGAAAAAAATACGTCCGAAAGCGCACAATATACTACATCCGCAACTAAGCAAAACGCAGCGATAAAAATTTGTTTACAGACCGGTCTTTTAGCTGTCCAAGTGGATGAACCATAAGTGATATGATAGCTTCTCCTCGTCATCATGCGAAAGTTCTTCGCTGGGCTGCGGACCAAGACTCTGCGAGAGCTTCTTAAGCTTGTCGTTCGCAGCTCTTCCTTCGGTCTCTCGTACAATTAGGTAAGTAAATAAATATCTATAAACAATAAAATAAATAAACTAATAAATGAAAGTCATTACACAGTTACTAAAATTACGTCCTTCAATGTACACTCGGGTACTTTACACACTGCATCTGTTGTCGAAAATGAAAAGCAGATAATTAAAAGTAAATATTGGGTTTGTATCTAATCTATAATGTAGCCATAATAATTCATAGCTTTGTACCGCGAGCCTGCCATGACTGACCACTTTTTGCCGGTCAAGATCATGTCCGCCCTGCTGGACAGTTCCTAGCCTCACAAGAATGCACTCCCTTGCGACACCTTAATAGAGGTGACCACTCGTACGCATCACAACCGTAGGGGAATAGGAGAAACAGTGTTTTATATAAACAGAACATGTTTTCCCAGGTGCCAAAACGATCAGAAACAGATGGAAAACGACATGACACGCTGTTAGCATCCGAACGTCCAGGAAAGAGGAAGTCAAATATTTATCTAAGACCGTCTTCGTCTATCAAAGAAGGAGATCCATTTCTGTTTGGCAACAGCACACCACCCAACGGCACGCGCCTCTTACCCATCGTCCTGGAAAGTATCACAGGCACCGAGATTCCTAACGAAAGAGGCGGTTCAGGCTAAGCCGGTTGGCATAGCGATCAGGCGGGTGATCCTTTAGCCGCTACGTTTCGACAGGCGTATTATCAGCTCTCGGTCGATAGAGCTGTAAATACAGGGTAGAGGTTCTTGCGTTTCCTAGTCTTGGGGAAATTGCTTAAGCTCTATGACGCCGATTAGGAGGTTTCTCTAAGATATCGAGAGTTAGGAGAGTAGTGATCCGGGCAAACCGCTTCCGAGGGTATTTGTCTCTCGCAGCAACATACAAAGGTCCTGTATACTTGTAGTATATGTATATATATATATATGCAAGAACTGTGGAGGAGGAGGTCGACGGACGCGTAAATATATAAGCAAATAGAAAAATGAAGCGCGGACAGCAGTAGTGTGGGAGTAATAGAAAATATATTTATTAGGGGCATCTTGAGGAAATTTAAAAGTCGACGTTTCGACGGCGGCGCCGTCTTCGTCAGGACTAAACTGTACGTTAGAGAGTGGGAGTCTTTTAAAGGACTCCCCGATGACGGTATAGTGGGGTTTGACGCACCATCTAGTGGTTGTTTTGGATGACTTTGTCAGGGAGATTCATGAAAGGTCGATGTCGGTAATGTCATGGTAGGATCATGGTAGGTCATTGTCGTCCCCCTGGTGTGGGTCTTTGTGTGGGCGTTTGGGTCGTTTTCCGGGTCACGGTGGCATTCCTTGGTAGACTTGGGATGGAAGGTGCTTCATCTGAAAAGAGAAAGGGGGAAAACCGGGAAGTCACTGCCCTTCTACTGGGCCTTCCAGTTTGGTATGGTCGAAAGTACTCCTGGGTCTTCGTTTATCAGTGACTGAAATTTATAAATTAAATAAGATTCAATCATCGTCAGACCAAAACATCATTTAGAATTTGATTCAACAATCATCCATCAGATGCAACGAAAAAGACAAATCTTCCAGTTTCCCGTCACTTCAAACAGACCGGCCATTCCCTCACAGACGTTTCTATTTTCCTTCTTGAGTCAAACTTCACTTCGGACAGG
>JARGYV010107941.1:0-10647 GCA_029532675.1 Ornithodoros moubata | reverse complement strand
ATGAGGCAACGACAGCTGCGGCCACTAGAGACTAGCGGCTTTCTATACCGGCTTGAGGCACTCACGTCACGGGCGTAGCCGTAAAACTTTAAAAGCTATCAGCTTACAGGAACAGCGACGAAAAAGAGACATTCAAGTCGTATACAATTGAACTGCCCCTTCAGAGAATTACACATCGAATTCCCCGTCGAAAGAAAGAAAAAGGCGGAACGGCCAAAGCAGAGAAAAAGATCTTTCCTTTGATGTTTCTTCCTTTCTCGCGGCCCGTCTGACAGGTAATATAGTAATGCAGGCATTAAGCGACGGGAACCAGCGATAGGTATTGCCTTGGTAATGCGAAGCAGCAGAGGAGTGTATTTGAGGCACGTCTCCGGCCTCGTCCTCCGGGATCGATACAAATTAAAGCACACGGAAAGTGTTACCAGCGGCCACAGCGCCCTCACCGTTACGAAAACATTCCGTCGGTGATCGAAGCAGGAATGATACATCAAACTAGAAAAATAAAAAAAGGAAGAACTAAATGCAGAAAGCAGAAAGAAAAAGAAGAAAACGTTCGAAAACAAGAAAAAGTAGAAAAGGAATTCCTTCAGAAGTATAATGCAGAAGAATAAATGACTAATCTACGTAATCGCAATACTCCTTGTCCAGACCATGAAGCTTCTCTCCCACCGGTGGGTACTGCGAAATTATGGAAATACTTGGGAGATCGATATCGATGTAACCAGTTCTCACCTGAACCTATAGATGCATACGGATACAAGATGGCGTATTTCTGTCAGCGTATGGGTATGTAATTTCAAGCTTCGATGCATGCAAATTAGCTCATCTAGAGAGAGAGGTATATCGGTCCCTCGTCATCAAGATGACACGCCGCGAGCTGCGATGCAATCTCTGATGGAAAGCTCTTTGGCTATGCCGTATCTAACACGTAAGAACACGTGACACACGTAGCATGTTAGTTTTAAAGCGCCGTGGTTAACTACAGCAATATTTAGTAGATCTGTAGCAGCTTGTGGTGTCTGCTTTTGTGAGTCGATGACACGCAGATGTAAATTGGAATACTGTATATTTGTGTGAGTCCTATTATAATTTTAAAGCTGGTTTGGAGTTCAGAATCATATTCTGTAGCCTTTGCATACTCCTTCGCTTTTCTACTCGCGTCTCGCCTAAGTACTTCAAGTGTGCGCTCTACTGATTTGCTGAACGTTCGTGTTCACGGCCTCCAGGTTGTTTTGTACGGTGTTATTGCTGAAATACTTGGTCATTGAGCATGATATATAGGATATATCTTTTATAATAAAATGCAGGAGAGATGACCCATACATTCCGTTCATACTTGGTTCTGTCATATTCTTTCTTTCTTTTTGTTTTTAGTTCACGCTGCGTCATGAGATACTATGAATATTCTTTTCCATTCAACGAACTTCTTGTTTTCGAGAGTAAAATTCATTTATTTCACGTGCGAAGAGGTTACTGAATACCCCCACGCACGGGGTACCAAACAATAAGATACAGTCGTCGGAACGAATAGACTAACATAAAAGTATATTTACATTTCAAAGAGCGGCCAAGTTTCAACGAGATCTTTCAAAAGAACTGTCGAGTCAGCCCCATGAAGTAATATCCGACTTGAAAGTGCTTACTCTTTAGCAACGGCAGGACGACGGCTGAGAACTGCAGCGTTTCATAACCGGTGATTAGTCTTTTCATCTATTCATGACTCTAGAGTGCTCACATTGAAATGGTAACATCGTTTCACCAGCATGAGAGGGAACATATTCATGATGGTATAGCGACAACCCGAGCGATCAAAGACGGGAGGCTTGAAATATCAATGTCGTGAGCGCCTATTTGCTTCTTTCACGTAAGGATATCCCCAAATTACATTTTTTCTTTTTCGTGGGCCCATCGGTGGCATTAATTATGCAACGCATGTCCCGCCACAGATCAACTTCGTTGAGCGTGGACGCTACAGCTGAACATTCACACCGTTCCTTCGCCGCAACGGGTCTGGTAGTTCGGCCTTCTGCAACACCCTGCAGCCGCAGGATACATACTTATAGTCACGATAACAACACTCCAGTGAAGGATGCAAGCTCAAATACAAACTGTAAATTCTTGGCCACTGATCGCTTATTCTTCTTTCTGCACTCCCTGGTATACGGAACACGCCTACGCATCAGACCCGTGCTACACATGGGCTGTACTCTCCTGCCTTTTCTATAAGCCAGAGGTCCTGGACGACCTCGAGGTCATCATTCCTTCACTTTAAAAACAGAACTTCACCGCATAACACGGCGATGACCAATCGCCATTCCGAAAGATATCTTTTCCTGACCCCATTTGTCAGCCACCGGTCATTGCTACCCACCGGTCATCGCCGTGTTATGCGGTGAAGTTCTGTTTTTAGAGTATTGTCATCTAACCTTCTGCTATGGGATAACAGCAAACTACCCCTCCCACCCATTACAATGTATTTGTTGTTGATTGTTGTGTATTTCTTTTCACTTCGCTGGTGAAGGCTGTAGTCAGTGGACAATCTATGACTGTCTGTTGTAGACGGTGCCACTGAATTGGGTTACGACTTTTTCGTCGAGAAGCCGCGTCGGGAGAACTGATGTAAGCCCTCCAGGTTCGTTTTATGCAACTCATTGTCTTCAATATTTCGCGTAAAGAGCAGATGAATATAATGCATCCAAGTGTAGATCAAAGCCGGCAAGCCTGAACAGCTGAAGAAGCGCCAAACGAAGCGTCGTAATGTAATGCACATTCGCAGAGTCTTCAGAAAACCCTGGGGCTACATTCGGAATAGTCATCAACCACAGTATACATGTGCACACAACGCAACGCGCATACAGCCATGAGCTAGACGCTGAGTGTCTTCATTCAGCGCAAGGAAAACAAAGTATGGGGTTTCGGGCATTGCATCCGCGCTTGCGGTGTGCTTTAAGACCACGTTCAAAGCAAGATAGGCTTCGCAAATATAACCTGAACAAGGTACTACTATGAAAGGCTCAAGTACCCTTAGATCAGGCGACTCATGTTAAAAAGCATAAAGTGCGCATTTATCTTTCCCCTGACTTTCCTGCGTCACTTAGATGATGTCATGTTCATTGAATACAAAGTTGACCGCGAGAAAGATAAATAATATTAATCGAACTAAATAACGATTACCACTCTTTACTTTCCAGTGGTTGAGGTGTGTTGTGAGCAACAACAACAACAATTAAATGAGGTGTGTTGTGAGCAATCTTTCTTGGTGGCAACCTTTTATGGCGTTCCGAGGCTGCATACTCAACAGCCACGTACGTCCTACACTCTAAAAATAGAACTTCACCGCATAACACGGCGATGACCAATCGCCATTCCGAATATCTTTTACTGACACGATTTGCTGAAGACGGTGGGCGTACGCCATTGCTGTGATACTTATGCAGTGTAGAAGTGTCACAAAAATGGCGTCTCAGAAATGGTATAACTCAGACGGCGATTGGTCACCGCCATGTTATGCGGTGAAGCTCTGTTTTTAGAGTGTAGACGCGAACGCATGAATAATAAATTTACTGGGCTCTCGCCACGACTGCAGGAGAAAAGCTCGGCCCCAGCACGGTGTGGTGAACAGTGAAGTTCTTCGGCAGGTGTGCTCCTAGCGTTTGCTTTCGCCGTTAGCGTGCATGTACGGGCTAAAGACTATAACACTTAAGGCAGTCAATGTGACCTTTATAATGAATTAACTCCGCCTTCCAGTGCAGCTTTTGTTTTTTGATATGGGAGAAAATGCGTTGAGTGGCTGGTCGACGCTGTTCATAATATAGGTACGATAAGCACCGGCGGGATGACCAGGGAGGTCTACAGGTCAATGTGTGCTGCTTCAGCGGTGCAGAACGTGCAGAGGGGGGGGGGGGTTGACGTGTAGGGAAAGAGGTGCAGTCTGCCTGCTCTTGCCTGGCAGAACGTGCAGAGCAATGCCATGATGTAGTCTTTTGTTATTTAGTTGTGGAAAGTTATTTAATACCGCAACAGACGGTGATAGACAACTTAATATTCCACCGTGGCCTTGACGATGCACCTCTTATCTTCCCCCTTCCCCATCTTCTTCCAACGGGTGCAACATGTCGCCTTTCGGGCAGACAGACCGCACCCGCTTCCTTACAACTCTCTCTCTCTCTCTCTTATCTTCCCTTGGGTTTACGTGGGAAAAAGTAGTGCACTAAGATGGTCCAAGTATGCCCCTCCCATGAACTTTTCAACACGAGAAAATATCGCTCTGTTAGACGGTTGGCTCTAAGCGCACTTTTTTATCTACCCGCCCCCCCACCCCCAAAAAAAAATAAATAAATAAAAATAACGAAGAGAGAATAACGGTGTGAATGAAGTTGTACCATGGACCGTCAGTATACCATGCCTAGGTCGAGCTGACAATATAACTGGTTGGACAAGCACTGAGACGAACGCAGGTAACGAGTACGAAATGAAAAACATTGTGAACACAAGCATAAGCGGCTTTCAATTATACCAAAGCAATAACTGAAGCTGTCAAATTCATTCTCAGTTACTTATTCATGAGTGACAGGTTATGTAGAATATTTACTAACTACCGTGCATGCAAAACATACGTACACATATACAACGAGTTAAAGAAAAGGGCTTCAGGTTAGAAGGTTAGTAGGTAGGCGGCTTCCAACCTGAGGTTTCTTGCTTTAACTTGTGCTCCACCGCAGTTCATGTAAATAACGAGGTTCACAAGCCATTCCAAGAACAAAATCATTCACTCTGAAATTTCTCTTCAGTTCCAAAGCGAAATGACAACTCTACAGAACGCTTCTTTACTTTGATATCCCAGTTGAGGAGAGACTTTGCATACTGGCGTGGGAGTTTAACTTCAATTTACGATCACTATATGGGAACATTTTTCACCAACTATGCACCGCTGCAAGGCTTTCTGGGCCAACTGCGGAAATGAACTAGTGATCAAATACCACAGCACTTCTTTCAGTTCGTTAACTTTTTTATTTATTCTATAAACACTGAGTGCTTAATCAAAGCTCGGAGGGAAAATTAAAAGGAATTAACTTCAGCGGACGCAACCGCCAGCAGGATTAGGGCAAACCACCAGCATTAGCATAAGCCTTTCTAATGGGGAGGCCATAAAACCTCTTTTCCTTTTCTTTTTTAGGCGTGAGCCGCCTGCTCTTCCCGAGAAGAATCGTTAATCTATTCAACGCACGAATATTTACACTTTAAAAAGGATCACTCAAAAGAGAAAATAAAAAAGGGCGGCACGATGACCGAGTTTAATCCCCCGACGTGCTGCTTAGTGGTATATATAAAGGTGGCGAGATTATTCATTATATACGTGTACTCCAGGTCGTTATGAAAAATGAGGATCAAAAGCTCGTGATAACGCTTCCCCGGTTCCGTTGTCAGCATGCGCGGTCGAGTGACTGAAATGTCACGTGCAGGGCATGCACACTACTTGCATGGTAATGACATGAGCATGAAGTTTCACGGCTCTTCTAAAAATACTAGTGTATATCACTGTACCATGATGTGAATAGTAACTTTTACGAGCGCCAATGACCTAGTTGCTGATGCGAAGTAGGTGGAGGCTACGGGTTTGGTTAAATCTAATGTTATACGCTGTCGACGAATATTTTCGCAAATATTTTGGCGTTCCTAGAATTCTGATGACGGGCATATGGTAAAAAAAAAAGCAAGAAAAGAAGTCCAAAACGATTTATATAAAAAGAGGCTCCCATGCATCAAGGAAAACTATCTAGAATCGAAATATTGTCTTAGAGCTTTGATCGAAGCAATATGTTTGTAAATTTAGTTACTTGTAATGTAAAGAGCGTGTAAGGACGGCAGCGCATACATCAACCAACAGAGACTAGAATTTTGAAGGCGCGTGATGACTGGGCTGACTGATAATGAGGACGCGCAATGCGACCGGCAAATGTGAACAGGTTGCACATTTAGTTACGAGGATAATAATAATGTCTGGCAAGGAAACATAGTGAATTCCAAACTTCTCAAGCCCGAAGCTATAACAAGGAAGATAAAATGAACTATAATAACATTCATCATCCATCGTTACAAGAATAATATGGACACATGAAGCGCGCTTGAAGTCTCCGTGAGTTCGTTCCTTGCTCATGCAGCGTTCCCTAGCCAAATGACTGCATAGCCGTGTGAGTCGTTGAACGGCTCTTCAGGTCACTTCCGAATCGATTCTCACGAAAGTCGTCTCGTCGTCGAAGAAGCAAGAATGTGCGCCTTGTAGAGGTTTCTGCAGGGTATTGCTATAAGAAGCACTCTCAATCGCTTTCTCTTCTTTTCTTTCTCCAAGAGGAGGATCGCGCTTTTGGAGCAATGACAGGGAAATAACAAGAGCCTCCAAGCATAGCCTGAACAGCGAAGCTCAGCCCGCGAAGTACGAATGGATTCCCTTCATGACGAAAGAAGACATTACTCTAGTATGTGTGCAGAAACAAAAAGTGGAGAGGTTTCGGCATTTTTTATTTCGATGCAACCAGCTATACTCTAGCACTACTAACAGTAAAAAATGAGATATCCAATTCTTAATAATACTTCTGCCAGACCAGAAGCAGCATCCGTAAGATTTTTCTCTCTTTCTTTCCTTCACAATTCACAGTAACGGAGAAGGATGAATAAGGAGAACGCGTTGCCTGAGACGCAGCACTGTACGCACGCTACGTTAACAGCGTATCGTTGGAGTTGTGTCCGCACCCGCATATGCACAAACCACAGTTATACCAATTGACTTGGTCACTGGATGACCTATGCAAAGAAAGGAGCAAAGGGAAATCTATACATTTCAGTTGTTCTCAATGAACGAAAAACTTTGAAGTATGCTCAAGAAAGAAGTAAAATCACTATGACGGCAGATAGAAGCGGACTATCATTATACAATAAATGAACAACCATACGAATCCTCATTCATCGCGGTTACTTTATGTACTGACAAACAGCTGCTATGCTGCCATGATCGAGCATTCCCCTCCCGATGTTTTAGCGAGTCAGGCCTACGTATAATCCAACTTCACCCTAGCCGTACTCACTTGCGTGACCGTTACAATTGATTCTCTCTCTTCACAAGCAGCGGAGGCAAACTGAACTCCCTGCTTGCAATGATCCCTGGAACAAAGTTCTTTCACCACTTCCACAGTCTCATTAACTACACCCGCCAACTATCTGCGTGACGAATTCTTCTAATCATGGTTCCAAACGCTCTAATTCGAGGTGTCCAGCGCACGTTCTGAAGGGCGACATAACTCCTCGACGAAGTGGAACCAAAAAATCTTCATGCAGAGAAGTCGGAGAGTTCGCGTTCTCGCATTCCAATGCCCATAAGAGGGGAGTAGAGCAATATACTTCTTTGTAGGAAGTCCGTCAGAATCGGGTCTGAAAACAATGCGCGACACGCACATATTGCGACCAGCTCGCAGTCGGACATTTGTGTATGCGCAGAGACAATAGCTTGCGACTCAAGTTCTCATTTGCTTCTTGTGGATCGAGATTCTGACGGTTTGGATCGGAAATTTCATTTCCGTTAGCTGCCCACCGCTGCGTGCGCGCTCAGCGCGGAAATTGCATTCCCTGTCAGAAATTCTAGGACGTGCATTCTGTGCACCGCCTACTTTTGCTACTTCGTGTAAAACGACATAACGGCCCTGTTTCCTTTTTTGTATTTCTCTTTTTTTTTACTTTTGCGCAGTCCCTTGAAAAGGGAAGGGGAAGGAATAGAGGAATGGCACAGAAAACGAACCAGGACCTGTGGGATACACTGTTGTTTCCCCATCAGCTTGCGTGGGGAAAACTGGTACGCCATGCGGCAACTGTCAAACAGAATGATATTTTCCAGTGCTTAGATTTGTGGTAAACCTTATGGGAGGAGCATACTTGGACCAACTTACCTTGTCCCAGTATGCTCCTCCCGTAAGGCTTTCAACAAATGTAAGCACTGGAAAATATCATTGTTTGACGGTTAGCGATAAGCGCACTACTTTTTCCCACGAAAACCCAAGGTAGCAGTATAGCATACACTCTAAAAACAGAACTTCACCGCATAACACGGCGATGACCAATCGCCGTTCCGGATGATATCTTTTCCTGACCCTAGTTGCCGGAAACTGT
The DNA here is from genome assembly GCA_029532675.1 of Ornithodoros moubata. Taxonomy (NCBI): domain Eukaryota; kingdom Metazoa; phylum Arthropoda; class Arachnida; order Ixodida; family Argasidae; genus Ornithodoros; species Ornithodoros moubata. Next base: position 2,490 of record JARGYV010107941.1, on the reverse strand, counting down.
GGGCGTACGCCTTTTTTGTGACACTTATGCGCTGCATAAGTTTCCGGCAAATAGGGTCAGGAAAAGATATCATCCGGAACGGCGATTGGTCATCGCCGTTTTATGCGGTGAAGTTCTGTTTTTAGAGTGTAGCAGTGTAGCTGAAAAGGCGAAGGCTAAGCTGAGTTGTTCTTGGGCTATTCGCGGTAAGACATGTAATGCCTGTTATTTTTCGGACAAAGCGTTTCACCACTTAGTGTGTGGTAACCTACCTCATTACACTTGTAAGTATTCCATGAGAAACAATGACAATTATTTTATGAGATGTCTAGAAACTGTCGTCACGGTGAACCAAGGTACGATATGCTGACATACCTCTGGCCGCATGGAAAACAATGCGCTTACCAAAAAATACGGGGCCATAAGTTATTCTTCATTGATGAGAGAGCTTACACGCTGCTAGGACTATATTTATCATTATTAAGTTATTAATTACCTTATCATTATTAGTTGTAATTTTTACATGGTAAGAAAAACTCATTTGTAATTTTCAAAACTTATTTGTCATAATTTCTCTTCTGCCATCTTGCTTTACCTTTTCCCTTTGCGTTACTTGCAGCTTTCGTTTCAGCGTGTATCAGCAAGGCCGCTCCAGTTACCAATCAATGAAAATTGACCAAGGTATCATGATCAACGTACAACAACCTGTCTTACAGGGATAAACACTATAGGAACTTGTCTAATGCTTAATGAGACCTCAAGAGTCATGAGTCCAGTATGTGCAAGGCACTTCATGAAAAGCCCGAGGCATTGAGGCCGTACCACTGGTTTGCACTAGGACATCGCGGTTGTGATAAAAGGGTGTGTTTTATGATGAAAAAAAAAAGAAAAAAGAAGAAGAAGAAGGAGAGTGCGGCCCCCTTCATCGTGGCTACGTCTCTTTCTGGAGAATTAGTGGCGAACAGGCAACGATTGTACTGAGCGTTATGGGATGTGTGGTGTTCATCGCCATTCAGTAAGCCATAAATCGCACCACACCATTATATTTGGAGGCACAATATGCCATGAGATATGCAGTTCTCGTGGCTGAGGTTTCAAGTCACGCCCGATCCTGCATCTAGTCCTGTCTGTTTTTCGTCTTGCCGCCCAAGCACGGTAAGCACAATATCGTTTTTACGAAACCCAGTCACGATGCTACAACAGTAACGGTAACAGAGAAACAGCAAATGCATCACTGTGTGATCAGCACGCAGGTCGCATACACGATGTACCCATCCACAAGACGCACGAGAGGCAGCTTCACTTCAAGGTTATTTTCATGAGGTTATTACAACCAGAGTTCCAGAATTCTGTAACAGCGCTCTAAGGAATATGCTGTGGTGAAGATGATGACCTCCATCCGTTGGCTTCCCATACGAGAATGAACAAAAACTGACGACAGAAACCTCCTACGAATGCGGGAATGAGAAACGAGATGCACCAACAGAATTCGCATTCCTCGACCTGCTTTCATTTCCTGTCGCAGATTCATGTACGCATATTTCCTATCTAATACGACTCCTTAGGAACGCCTCTCACACGCCCTACGACAAAATAAAAAAAATAAAACACAAGAAGTAAACCTAGAAAAATGACATCGCACTTTGCCCGCCTAAACAGCCGCAGTGAGGCAGTCTCACGTCCTGCTTCTCAAGGCGGAAGTACTATATACCAAATAAAAGAAACCCGAAAATGAAATCCTGCAGCAACAGGCAGGAAAGGCAAAGGAATCACCAGCACATGCTGCCCACCGTCCGGGTGATCTGTATAGAGGGACAGCAAAGGAAGAAATACAGACAGCGAAGACGAAGAGGAAGGAAAAAAGACGACAAACCATCCACGACACTTCCGCGAAGGGAGACGGTGTTCTGGCGGCTCGTAAGTTTCAGCAAAACGTGAGAAACCAAGAAAGCAGAGAAGGGGATATAAATAAACAAGAATCTAAGGACGCAATTTCGCGAGCGAGGCGTCCGTGGTGCCGGTCGTGTAGATTTTCCTCCTTTTTTGCCCCTTTAGAAAGTTTGAAAGAGCCGCTGTCAGTGGCAGAACCGCGAGCGCTAATTTAAATTCGACCGGAGCTGCCCGCGAAGGGGACTTCAAACGGAGAGTTTATTGTTCGCCCTTCACCAAGTTTATGAGATTGCTTCGCTAACGGGCGGAAGGGAAGTTAGGCTGTCGTTCAACACTGCATTGGCTTTGGATAATTGTATCCCTAGCGAATGTTTGAAGCAGTTAGTATTGGGATTGTGTTTGGATTTGTCAGTCAACGATGTTACGTGATCTGTGATCTCATTTCGTCATGTCATTTAATGACAACAGCATATAATGAAGCTACCACATGAGCATGTAATTTTGTCGCAGTAATGGTGATATTGATATGATGTTATCAGAGCGGAAAACACTGTATCATTCGTTAATGCTATTAGATATGTTAATTAATGTTCATGTTACTAATGGATCATTTCGTGACTA
>JARGYV010107924.1:0-10408 GCA_029532675.1 Ornithodoros moubata | reverse complement strand
CATGTACGACAGTATTTCAAAAAGCTCAAAAGAGTAAACAGATGAATCCAGAGATTCTCCGAAACCTCTGCATGTTAAGCCACGAGTTATTCAGTTTACATCTTATATGTTTCTTTTAAAGTCATCTTTAATTTTATTATTAAATAGCAACGTAGCATTACAAGTTAAAGCAAAATGCTTAACGTTGGAAGCTGCATATATTTCACAAAGAGGTAGTGGCCATGCCCGGAAGGAGCACTATTCCCTGTGCGAAATACTGGTGGCTTCCAACCTGAGGCGTTGTGCTTTAACCTGCTCCATTGCTATGTTGCTACTTACAAATACAAGATAGCCTTAAAGGCACATCGAAAAATGTATACCGCATAACTCGTGGCTGAAAATACAGAGGTTACAGACAATCTCTGAAAAGCTGAGTCATGAGCAACAACTAAAAAAAAAAAAAAAATTGCCCGTCGTTCACACTTTCTGATTATCATAGCCTGATGTGTTAGTTTTGAAGCCACAGGATTAGAGGTCTCACACTGGTTTCATTGACCCACAGTAAAACATTTTGTGGGGACAAAAAGGTGTGTCAATTCCTACCATTCACTCCTGTTAGCCTCAATTTCTTATGCCTTGGCTTGTTAATGACATGCTGGGAAACATCACAGTGCTAATAGAAACAAACAACACCTTCAATATGTTCTACGTCTCATTTGAGTCATACTCTAGCCACTCCACATTTAAAAGAAATCCATTTCAGACTTACCCCAACCTTGTTCAGTTTATACCTTCTGGAACGAATATCATCCAGCAGCATTTCATAGGGAGTAAGTTCATACTCAACAGGATGCAGATTTGTCTCAACATCCACTTTTTTGAGTTTGACTTCTCGTCGCAGCTCACAAATCACTTGCATCCATAACCTGGCCTAGAGTAACACAGGACATGCAATATAAGATCCTTGTAACAGCAAACTATAACAGTAGCAGTACAAGTTAAGATACTACACCAGAACTGAAAGGCCAGGCTGTCTCTACATTCATGTGTAAATTAAATTTCCTTTCACACCTAAACTGAACAAATATTCGTAGTGGTAGTGTTTGGTATTTATTTCACGTACTGTTCATCACACTGGGACCAGTACAGGAGAGTCATAGAATTTAACAATCAGTTAGCAAACAAGCAAATTTTAGATTATTGTAACGTATTATAGTGGTCAACATTGGAAAGTAGCATCGTGAGACATAGTGTACAGTAACACATTGCCAATGTTTGCCTCGTTCTCTAGGCAAATAAAAGCATGCAAGCATCACTCTAACAGTATAACATTGTCATTAGGATCATGCTACAAAAAAAGTAAATGGCATAAATAGTTCCAGTAACTACAGATGTTCAAAAAATTTCACTAAGAAATATATCTCTTATAACTTGTCTTAGCACTGTATCCAACTAGCTGAAAAAGATCAGCTCACAAGGGTCCTCATCAAAAGACGCCACAGTGTTTCATGCATGAAGTTTCATCATCTGCATAATCCAGAAGTCAACAGCTGGATAACTCATATGGGTACATGTGAGGTGATAATGCTTCAATACCAAGACAATGGTGTGTACTATGCTTAGTTGTCCAGAAAATTCTGGCGGCACAAAGTTGACGCATGAGACTAGAAAAACGGCTTCATGAAGCTTACACTCCTCTCCGACACTTATCATTCTTGACATAGGATAGGTACATTTTTGCACAAATTTACCTTCTTTTGAATGGAGGCTTGTAATACTAATTTGGTAATGCCTCATATAACTTCCAACATTTTTCCCCACTAAACATTATTGCATCACATATTTCAGCGTTAAAAGAACATCAACTTTAGAGTCACACAGAGAGGAAAAAAATTTTTTTTAAATAAAGTAAGTTTTTGGTTTCATTCGTTGCCAAAACAGTAAACAAGCAATCAAATGTTAGAATGAAATACATACCCAATCTTTGAATTGTAAATTGACTAAATTAGAATGTTCTGTATCATCTAGCTGATTACCGGGCACAAGATTCTGTAAATATAAGACCAAGCAGAACATCAACATAAGTAGGTGGTATGTGATATATTTTCCAGGTATATTAAATTAGAACACCAAAGAAAAAAATTCTGTTAATAAAAGCTAGCTTCCACTGATTACAAGTCAATGCTTACACCACAATTTCGTAGAAGCAACACAAGCTTAGAACGTGCACACACCGTAGATCTAATAATAATAATAATGTGTGGGTTTACATTGCGAGACAACTGCGATCATGAGAGACGCCACAGGGTAGGACTGCGGATAATTTAGACCACCTGGGGATCTTACCATAGATCTGACATGACATATAGTCTATGGCATGATATGAGTGAAAGCGCAATTACTGCTATTACTGTATGCTTCAATATCTCAGAGTTACCTTGCTGCATAGCAAGTCAGAGCAGCGGATCACTTTTACCTCATTCTTTTCACACAGCTTCAAACAGCAAGAATAATGATAATTAGTGGCTCAATGTTCTGAGAGAACTGTAACTATGAGTGACGCCACAATGGTTGGTCTGCGGAATAATTCTGCCCACTTGAGGGTTCTTTAATGCGTATCGATATCTCGATACACATCACATGGTATCTTAACTCTTGTAAAAGATGGCATGCCTGAGCAAATTGTACCCTGCCACTGAATCGCTGGCAATCCCAGCCAGAACTGAACCCGCAACCTTGGGATCCGAAATCAAAGACTCCACCAACTGAGCTGCTGAGGCCAGTTTCAAGCTGTCAAGCAAACAAATGGCTTACAAGCCCCAAGGTTTTACAAAGATGCTCTTGGTAAAGCATGTATTATGAACTGCTGCACTGCCACTTAAGATTGCTAGCCTGTACTCACAGTTTGAAAAAGCTTCCCAATCAGCATCCTTTAATGCTACTGTTTATTCACTATCAAGAAATGTAACCTATTTACTACTGCATCTGAGGGCCTGTAATAACATTCTAGCAATTGCAGTTCTGTAATCGTTATGCAACAGCCTACACAGATATTTGGAAATTGAGAGCACTACAAAGCATTTTAGTCTCATTTTACATTTAAGTGTTTGTATGCTCAAAATACCCATAGAATTATACAGTGTATAATAATGTATGTCCTTGTGATTTGCTTGAAGGGTTGGTAAAAGCAGCAACAGCTCAACAACAGCTGCTTTGTTCATATTAACCATTCAGGTAACCTTTCAGGTTAATATAATCCTGTAGCACTAAAGTTGGCTTCATATGCTACTAAATCATGCTGATGAGAAAGTCAATGGACAACCAACAACCTTCCATTTTACTTCACATTGAAGTCTTGGTAATGAATTTGGCAAATGTCAAGTTCAATTCAAGTAGTTTACATGCAATAATTAAAAAGACTAAAGCTATTACCAACAAATGGGGAAGGTTATATATAAAATTAATAAAATTAAGCTGCAGAACTACTTCAGAAAAAACAGTTAGGGCTGCTGTAAACTGACAAATGTGGATGTTTTGAGTACTTCCTCAAAGAAAACACTAAAAAAAAGAAAAATGGTTGGAGGCTGTCCAGAACTTGTTGATTCCTTTATTCTGGGCACAACTGGTAACTTACTTTGGTAGTTTTGGTAACTGCTTGTAGGAACGTGGAAAGCTCCAATGCTTCTGCAACAAGTGCTCGACACACTGCCTTGTAATGAGCATCTGCCTGGTGAGGACACTGCAGGTGTGATGCACACATCTACAAAACAAAGTTGAACACTAGAGCTATATAAAAAATACAAAAGTAATGCACAAGTATAAAGAAACAAAAAGCCACAACAGTGAATGCCATAAAGAGCACAAAAGGGATACAACAAAATAAGGGAAGCAAAGCTGGTGTGGGTATTTACGCTTCTCTTCAAGGACTGATGAACTTTGCTCCCCTAAATAAGTCCCAACAAGCAAAATATTAGAGGCAAGGGCCTAAAGTGTTGAAATGTGGATGATCCTCAAGACTGAGGACTGTTCTAAAACAGAATACGCAAATGAAAATTAATAATGTATGTTATAAGCCACACACACCTTTTAGACATTGGGATCTCACTACACAGACAAAGTTCTTCATTAGTGTGCCCTTGTGTCTAATAACTCTGACTTACAATAAAAAACACAGATGCAAACTTTCTTATCCTCGCTTTTTATGAGCACACTGTGTTCGCAATCAAACAACTTGAAACAAACTGTTCTTTATGTCAGTCACCTTCAAGCTTTTTGATGTGATAAGACCTATTTTCCTACAATTCCTGTTGCATTAGGGTCCTTGTAAATCCTCACTGACCTTAACAGAAATGCAAACTCACCTCGGGGACTTTTTGGATATAGCAGATGAACCTTGCATTCAAAACTCCTATATGCTATTTTAAAACTCCTTCATACATAAGTGACCTATTTAACATATTTAACACAGTTTATAGACTACTTTCTGTAAGGAAGGAAAAATTACACTCATTGGAGTAGAATCCTGCAAAAGTAAAAAGTATAGTGCAAGGGACTGTATATGAATCATTATACCTTATCATATGAATCACTAGCCAGGAAAGTCGAGAAATCAAAACTAATAAAACAGAAGGCAGCGGACAGAAGAACCACTCACTTCAAGAACTTTGGACAATGTAAGGCCGCTTTTGTGAGAAGAGTCACCTCCACCAGGGTCATCCTCTCCAGAATCCCTCTCAATCCCTTCATCATGGCAGTCATCTTCTCCAGAACTATCTTCATCATCTGAGCTGAGGGCATCTCCATGCTGACTTGGAGATCCTGCTGTTGGATCTGCCGATGTCATCCGGTCTATAAGCATCTCAAAAGGTCGGCTTAACGCGTGGTCCTCATTTGACTGGAGACCATGCTCAACGGCGTGGAAGAGCACTAAGCCAAGGCTGCACACAAGCTGCACAGTACACACACAAAATAGTCACTTCACTTTATTTGCCACAAGTACTACACTTTATCTGTTATGACACATTTGCTACAAACACTCGCAGAAACACTATGTGTGAGGAGCTCAACAGGAAGCTGTCTTTAAGGTGCTTTAGAAGTTAAAATCAAGTGTGTAAGAAGCTCACTTGGTATGCACGTGTGCTCACTTAGTTATGCTCTCAGTATGAGAGTCATGCCGTAAAGCTAACACCAGAAAACTTTCAGTGCATGGTGGATTCACTATAAAACTATGCTTTAAGCACGTACTGCAACAAAATTTGTTGAAGGATCACTACCAGATTACAGATTTTCATATTCTTTTCTTGGACTTGCACAATGTGAATTTGACATTTACATGGTTTGAAATAGCAGTCGATGCAATACTATAAAGTTTAAAATATGTAGAAATGCATGTTAGGCAGGTTTGTGCATAGCTAAATGCATTGTACATGTTTTTGCATAAATCTGTCTTTTGAGCTGAGCGCTGTCAAGTGTCATGCTTACTGGTGCACCAAGCTCCTAACTGCACTGGGCTTAGTTGTTAAAGCTTAGAGATTTGATGCTGCAATGATTTGCATGATGAAAAGCATGACCTGCCACACAGGAATGTTTGTCTCTGAGCTTTCTTTCACAAATAAGAAAGAAAAACAAAGCTAAAAACGATGTCACAAGATTCTTCAGAAACATCATTCACTGCCAGTATGCAACACACACACAAAAAAAGAGTTCTTCACAAATCTGTGAAGGTTCGTAGTCCACAAAAGAGCCTTTGATCGTGTCACTCTTTAGTTGCTCTGCTTAAACTGCTTGAACCATGTTCATTATTAATGCAAACTAAATAAAAAGTACTTCTTGTACTGCATCGTGGTACATGTACGAGAGATGTACTGAAAAGGTACAGAAGAGGTACTGGAGAATTTAGTAGGAAAATTTACTCAAGCTGCTTTATGGTAATTCCCTAGACACATTCCATGCGGTTACTTAGTTCCATGTGTTCCTACAAGCTACGGAACAAATGATTCACATCTGTCAGAGAAACAAGAGACAGCGTAATTCAAATTTTCGACCCACATGGGTCAACAACCTCACAAATACGCCTTACCTTGTGTTCCGTGGTAGCTATTGGGCGTGTTGATGCTGAAAAAAAAAGGAAGCAAAAAAATAAAAAGAAGCTGTTAATCAAATGTGATGTAAGATGTGTGACTGTATCAAAAAACAGCTGTCAAAGGCTGATAATGCAATGGTCACTACAAGAAAGGAAGCAGCAAGAACCCTCTGCCTTTTACCTTTCTCGCTTTTTTTCTTTTTAGGAAAAAAAAAAGGCATCCACAATGTTTTCAGTCCTACAGGCATTACTTGGATATATTAAAAGTAAAACAACCTCACAAGCGAATCACTCTTACTTCGTACATTACTCAAAATATGTTAAGCATGAACTGTCCAGTATTCTCCCATGCTCCCAAAACTCATATCAGATGTGCATCAGCAGATTATAGTATGCACTTACAAAGGTTCCCTTTTTCTTCTTCTTGTTTCTTCAAGAAATAAAATGCGTAAAAACGTGTGGTAGAAAATGGCTGTACATTTATGTTACATGCAAAAGTTTGTGGCATCTTTTTTTTTTTTTTTTCTCCCTCTCTCACATTTTCATGCACAAACCTTTGCGCTCTGACCTTTTTCTTATGAGACCAGGACAAACTGGAAAAGGCAGAGACGTCATTGAGGCTGGTCGTCACAGAGAGACTGGCACGTGCTTTACAGTTGATGAGAACAACAAACAAGCGACTGACACTTCTCTCAAACCAGCACTTCTGACAAACAAGCCATTAATTAGTGACCGTAATTATCGATCACCAGAGGGCCCATAGGCTGCAGCTTACTTAGCCCATTGAGTAATACGACCTCTACTTTGCCCACTCACTTCTCCATTCAGTCCACCACAATACTCATCACGTTTACGTCATATTCACTCATCCCGAAACTGAGCGTAAGTGGGCATGAGTGAGTGTTGCCGAGATATATCCGAGTATATACCCACATATGAGCCTGTATACACATGCGCACCTATGGTGAAGTCATATACATAGTGAAAAAGTACACCTAAAACGCTGTAGCGAGTCCAAGTTTTCTTGAGTGTCGAGCCCTCTTTTCGAAGTATTACGGATAGCCGGAGCTCACAGACAAAACGGATCCAATGACGTATGACGACGACCCGCGTTCGCCTTCACGTCGGACAGGCCATGGGACAGACGAAATTAACACCTGCCAAGTAATGAATAGAAAAATGACAGGTTCTCACTCGCCTAACACGCACATTTCGTTAACGTTGAACTGTGACCAAGTAACCTTCGCCAACTTTGCCTGTGACATCAACAATCTTAATCGGCCGCGTGATGCACGAAAATTTTGCCGCCGCTTTGAAACGCGTACGCGAGGTACAGCGTCTCTACTCTTCATCGAATAATATTCCGAGAACTTTATAAAAACAAAAATCAAAGTGCCAGGCACACTCGACCGTGTGCCATGTATAGGCGAGTGTCAAATGGATTCGCGTCGCCGTCAAGGTAACCGCGTGACTTCATTATAAACAACTACAACGCAGAAGGATCCCTTTCGTATTCGCTCTTGAGAAAACAACGCCACTAGGCTGTGTAACTGCGAAATTCTATCGCTATACCTAACTGTCGTAGTGATGAATTTTCTTATATCTACTGTTTTCCAGCTGACGAAACTTTGCCGATCGAAATTATCCGATTTAACAATATCTTGAAGGGACTGTAAAGTGGCCCTGGTGCAGTGCCATGAATTGTATGTGCTTGCTTGCATAGAAAATTTAATGCCACAATTTTCATTCCAATCAGTTACGTATTTTGCGAGAAAATCGAATTGAAAATTGAAGGCAACAATCTGTCTACCGTACCGCCGACCGGCGTTGTTCCAACCTTGCATTGACCGTCACATGCGACGACAAAATAGAGTCACAGGTACACAAGACTGGGAGCCCCCTACATGAAAATCCGCGCCTAAAGCAGTTCATGAGCATCGAGATATTATTTAGTGACGTCCGCTTGTATTACCTGCTTGGTGCCTGCCACTTCATAGTGCATTTATACGTCGTAAAATGTAGCCACGGGAAATGAGATAACTTAGCCATGTGGCGACAAAGCGCGCCATTTTCGACACTTTGATCTGGCTGCTAGATGACACGAGCCGCTTTCTCTCTCTTTCCTTTTTCGGTGCTTTTTGTTATACAAGTCTATAGATTTAGGCAAGAAGTGGACTCCTCTGACTGTTAACTGAGTAGCGCACTACAAATGTAGGGATCGCCATTGCGTTTTTCATAACACACGTGCATCTGATGTGCGCTGGAGCGTGGAAGTATCCCGAACGAGCCATGTCCAATTGAAACGTTACAGAAGACGATGTAGAGGAAGAAACGTAATCACGCTCGCGTGTTGGGCTTTTCCGTTCCTTCTCTCTTTGTATCTTTTATTCCTTCACCACGGCAATCTGAACAGTGACGATCTGCAGCATGTGATTACAGCATGCCTTTTATGTGCAGTGCGCGTGCATTGTGAGCTCAGTCGACGCTTCGCTGGAGCCATTCGGCAGGAGAATATTGCTCCAGGACGCAGCAGGCTGACTTCTCCTCAAACCCATATCAAGCAAGCGGTTCCGCCCTAACGCATATCAGAGGCGTCACTATGGGGTGCAATTTTCGCTCTCAGTGATCACGGTGATGACAACGCACAGAGGTTTTCCCTGGTACACTCACAGACGTGGCACCACACCTCAAGAAATGCCAGACCCACAATCGTAATGGACGATTCCCCTACCAAATCCGACCACGTCCTAGAACGAAATCTTGTGAGAATTCCTGATTCCGCGAATCTTAATACAATGAGCTTGTACGTGTTCAAATGGTGTCTCACCTCCCCTCAGTCCTTTTCTTCGTAATGGTTCCCTTCCTCACTTTACCTCAGTGTACTTCATCTCCCCTCAATATTTTAATCAAAATTCCCCCTCCATCTCAATATATATATATTTTAAAAGCTTTCTTTTTCTCACCTAGTTATTCAACTTTTCCTTGAACGTTGAGTAAAACAAAGGCAAAAAAGTTTGAGGAGTTGGAGAGAGAGAGAGAGAGAGCAAGACACAACAAAGCAAGAGAATTTTCTTCAATATAGGCTGTGCCTCCAGTTTCAGACACATCAGACGACGCAATTCTGCATGATGGTCTTCTCTGTGAAGTGAATATTGACATTCGCATCAAGTGACATCGAAATGCAAATGTAGCACTTCAATATGTTCTTACACGTATGAAAAGTAAAGCTTCAATACGTAGTGCACCATGCCCCTTATATGGACATTTTGACAATCGTAACGCGCGGGCTACCCGTCGAAAAGTAGGCTCGTCGACAGAAACTGACCATGTGCGACATTTGATACTTTGCACGAAATAGTTGAGCTCAAGGGAAAGCAAGCAAAATATATAAGGAAGTGTCCATGTAATTGCCTTTCGAAGAGAGAGAGTGAAAAAAAAATCACTTTATTTCACCTAAATCTTTCTCCTCGAACTTTTCCTAACCTCACGTCACCCATTTTTCTGCAGCCTCACTGTGGGGGCACCCTCCGCATCTCACCTCAATTGATGTGACGTGAGGGTGCCCACCACTAGTACTGTTCGGTTGCCGGACAAGATCCACGTCGACATCGTTGGGCCGTTACCACACCCGCTAAAGGCAGCCGATGCCTGCTGACCTGCATTGACCGGTTTACCCGACATGCTGAGACTATCGCCGCAGCATTCCTCACTTGCCGGAATTTTCGGTTCGGCGTTGCCTTTCGCTTCCTAGCATAGATGACCCCTGTAGGAGTCCAATCTCTTCCGCAACACAACCTATTCTCTGTGTGTGTGTGCCGTCGTCTTCATTTTATATCTTCTACCGAAAATGCTCCTACTGAGCGCCAACATCGCTACCGACCCCTCGGTAGCTTGCGCCGACCATTTGACACTCGCTTCAGCTTTTTTTTTTTTTTTTAAGCTGCCCGCCGCTGATGGCAACCCAATCCTCTTACTAACAAATATTCATGCCTTTCATTGCTATGTCCCACGGTGTGGAGGATGCTGCGAAAGGCATGATAATTTGTTGATAAGAGCAGAAGTCAGACGGGAAAAACGTTTGCGTGACTGAGGCGTTCACACACACGTTTTTGTCGTCCGTTGGACGCAGATCTCAACATGCAAGCGGATGTATTGGCGGAGGTGGGAAACGTCCCAAAGACTTCCATGGATCCGTCCTCTGTTGGTTAGAACGGACGGGAAAAACGTTTGCGTGACTGAGGCGTTCACACAAACGTTTCTTCTCGTCCGTTGGACGCAGATCTCAAAATGCAAGCGGATGTATTGGCGGAGGTGTGAAACGTCCCAAAGACTTCCATGGATCCGTCC
>JARGYV010107921.1:0-10164 GCA_029532675.1 Ornithodoros moubata | reverse complement strand
CAGGTTTCGGTTTCTCCATCCAACATATGACGTCACAGCGATGTTTCTTTTCCTTCCCGCCAGGGGCGCAACATGTAAATCTCGGAGCTAATACTGCCGTAAGAGTTACAAGTGGCACTTATACCCATCCATCTGAGCTTGCGGTTTCGCTATTACATTGAGCATGTCACGTGCGACAAGATTTACGGCAAAGGCGTGATCCACACCAAATTCAACGTAACGAACCTTCAAAAAAAAAAAAAAAAGAAACTGACTGGAATCTCATTTGCTTTTAGTATTACGTTTATTTATTTTTTATTTATTTAATTTTCAATAGTTTTCAATCATAGTTTTTCGGTGAATGAAAAGGCATGACCTCAACACGTGATCGAAATGATTTCAATTTTCTGACGTTCTGCTAATCATTATATCTGTTCTCTTGAGTACTGTATGTCCCTTTATAAGGGGAATGATTGCGAATATACGGAAGTGGGTATACTTATTTCGATGACGGTAAATTAGCCTGAACTAATCAATAAGCCTATTGCTCGAGCGATGAAAGGAAATGGAAATAGACGAAGAAGACAATACTGGAAGCCTTTGTGAACGATCCGCGATTTAGAATAGGTCTACTGATTGTGCCTTAAAATTTGTTGTGCCTACTGTTACTGATTGTGCCTTAAAATTTGTTGTGCCTACTGTTACTGATTGTGCCTTAAAAGTTAAAATTTGTTCCAATGTAGTCAGTAATACGCCTCTGTAAGGGTTTATGTCGGTGCGTATAGATTCGAGGCACATTTCTGGGACACAAACACGGACCAGTTGTTATATACATCAACGTCACGCCTAGCAGAGAATTCCTGGATTCTGAGAGATTTTAACAGCATGAAGGATGTAGTGGATCCCAGACACCGAAGTTAGCTGAAGAGGATTAGATGCCGCTTTGCCTTTCCAATTGCGCCAGGTGAAACTAAGAAAAGAGGCACAGGCAGGTGGAACAATAAAGTTTATAAAAGGGGCCTAATGGAGTGTTATATTTACCGAATTAATATTTTCACAGTCTATATTACAGCGCAAAGGGCTCCGATGGATAACATAAGTGTAAATTAAGCGACAGCGATGGTCGTCTTAAACGTTCTTAGCCTGCGTGTGATGTAAGTAACCTGAGGTCATGAATTTATTTTACTTTTATTTTTTTTATTGACTACTCGAATGGTTTAGAAAGGAAGGACATGCATTGTTGTCGCCGCGCCGGTATGGATGTCTTCCGGTGTTAGACCTTTTTCATGCCGGTGCTCAGCTACAGCATAGCGTTTCATGCAGTGCAGATATAATAAGATTAGAAAGAGCATCACACATAGACGTCAATAATCTTAACTTCAGCGTTTCGTTTAGATAGCGAGACGTAGCACAAGCACTCTTGACAGTGTTTTGATCATATAGACCAACAAGCCTCACATACTGTCACGGTGAAAAGCGCTTTGCGATCGAGTCTTATTCTGATTGCTCGCGTCCACGACCACGAAGCAACGTTCCAGGAATGCGACTTTACATGGACGACCAACAGACAATCGAGGATAGGGGAGACAAAGAAATATGAAATACAGACACTGAGTTCCGGACGATGTCGTCAACTCAACACTCAGCTATCTGTTGAAGGAGATTAAGTTCGTCTGAAAGCTCGGCGAAGAGACGAAATTTTTGAGCCGTGACGAGTAGACAGGAGAAAATCCCATGAGCCAAGGAAAAGATTTTGCAATGAGAGTGCAGGTTGAAAGTACTGTGGACTGTGGAAATCTTCTGCTATTGTCCACGCTGATGAAATAAAGACATTCTTAAGGTTTATGAATGCACCAAAAATTTCATCTTGAATACTGTTAGATGTCACTAGCTCTCCCGTTCTATAGCTATTTTTTGTATGGAAAAGAACTACTCTAATGATTAATAATTTCACGTGGTTACAATGATATTTGTGAGAATTGAGCTACATATTTCTTTTAAATCAGAGGCCACGTAGCAACGCGTATTCCGGTATTATGGGAAGCCACAACAGTTATACTAAGATGGTCGGTAAGTCTTTCGCATCGCTATATGGACGACAGCAAGTGGAATACATGTGTGCAAACTTTTCCTTCTCCTCTCTGGCCATCTAATGGAGCTGTAGCTTTGTGTCTTTAGTTTCGTTTCATCATCATGGTTTTACATGTTCAAGTACATGGCATCGGGGTAGGCTATTGTCTATAGCATGGTGAAAAACCCCGTGTCATCGTCATTAAATTGTATTTGTTGTTGTTGTTGTTAGAGGTATAAAGAATGCTGAACAGCGGTTGGCCTTCCTGTTGCTTTCTCTCTCTCTCTCTCTTTTTATTCCACAATCATCCAAAAAGTGTTTACTCCCGTGACTGATTTTAGTAACAGTTCCTTGTCGTACGCGAGCAATGAATCGCAATAGTTTCACGTTCGATTTCTGCTTGAGTTATTTTACCAATGGTATACAATAGGAACAAATATTTATAGTGAGCGCCATGTATTCTGTGAGTTGTATCTAGAGTAGCAAGTGCAACGCATCGTTGAGTCAGTTTCTTCATTTTTCTCCTACCGTCATTTCCACACCCCTCACATTTAAAGTGAAAAAAGAAAAAAAAAAAAAAAGAGCTTCAGTCAGTTTCGAGCAGGGACAGCTTCCAGATGCTCTGAAAAGTTAGGTTATCAAAAAAGAAAAAAAAATCAAATGTTAGGTCATGGGTTCATGTCATCATATATTTACCGTAAGTCGTAATGTACGCGACAGTCAATCACGAATGAATTAATCTAGTAAAAAAAAAATAAAGAAAGAGAAATGTAAGACCGAGTGCATGCTTGCGACCTGGCTTCTTCTGCACGATTAGTGAGCGTCGCCGTAATTTTTGCTGTCCACTTATTTTCATATTTAGGATGACTACGTGGTCAGACAAGTCGGCACTCCAATAAATTATTTACTGTTGTAATTCATCTCACACCTCGCAGAGTCCATAAACTTGTGTGGCACGAAAAGCATTTCTTTATGAGACCTGAAGAAATGTCCATCGTTTAGTTCGACGGCGTCTGACTCGGTGGATAAGACGATATTTCTGGTCTCGAAAATGAATTCTTGAGCGTAGCAAATGTGACCATTAAAACCTAATGCGCACGAATAGGCCAGCAAGAAGCGTTAACAGCTCACTAACTCCTTTCAACGAGTTAGATACTTTGATGTTCACACCAAATGACACGCCACGCTAGGTGATGTTTTATTCGGCAGCTTTTGTATATCTTGTTTCAAGTCATCGACATTTGAGACAGTTAAAAAATATAAAACAGAAGTTTCTGCTCTAATGAACACGCCAGTGTCTACCTAGGTGATTTTGGCATAGTATAAAGTGTAATTAAGACACGTGGTGCGAAGCTTCCCGGCTACGAAATGAAAAAAAAAGCAAATAAATAAATAACGTGCTTTTAATAAGAGCTTTTGATTCCAGCGCTGACAGGCAAGGATGACAGAATGCGGTGTTTCAATGTATAGTATTAGTTTATAAGGCGATCCCACAAAACCCCGCACTAAATTACTGGCAGATGATTACCTCTTCCGAAGAGATTTAATTATCTATCATGTATTGGGCATTGTCTAGAAGTAACGCAGTGTTTGAACGTCGTTTGAACGAGCTCAGTAATTAGTAGTAGTGACGATTTACCTTCTACGACAAGTCGCTTCTTAGCGTCGTGTTTCGTTTGCGGTTGTCAGACACCTGTCCTACATAGCAGGACATAATGGTAGGACGTTTTATCGGTTATCCCTAAGGCTCCAGAGCAAGACTTTGGGGATGTGCATTTGTGTTATTAGGATACAATGCACAATTATATGTGCGTGTGTCTTGTGTATAAGACACACGCACACACACGCATCACTGTGCCTTAAAACAGAAAAACGGCATTTGTTAGGAAAAGAGCATAAACGATTATAAATGCAAGAGATCACCATGAATGATGATGCGCTATGCTAGCTCGCTTTCCCAGCAACTTGGGATGTATTGGAGCAGACAGTCAGAGACCAACCCCGCGGACCAACTCCACACCCCCTCATCGTGGATGATTCAGGAGGAATCTCCTTCGACATCCACACCTATGCAGCTGATGCACCCGGTCCCATTGTCACGAATGCTCAGACCGTGATGTTTTCTCGTGAGGCTGCGCGCTTTACTACTGATAAAACTCTACGAAGGGACAAGTTTCTGGTCTTTCCTGGACTGCGCTGACTAACGGATCATCGATTGTCCATCTCTTTCTGCACTTTGACATACGGTGCTCGAACATCAGCGCCTGCTGCCTCTCCCCAATGCACACACCCTACCGCCTTGTTTAACAATCTGCACGTCCTGTATTTCAGCACGTGGAAGCAGTTCCGTCTCTCCCAACATTATATTGTGAGCTTCGTGGAATAGTGGCAATCGTGTATACACCGCACCTGTTTCATGTGCTGAAAAGGACGAACTTAGCTTATATGCAGCCAGTTCCACTGGCTACTTCACCCTCACCATCTCACTAGCGATGCAACGCTATATTGTGGTTACCCGCCGACTCTCCTGCTGATCGATTTGATTGACTGCTGACCGCCTTCATTGGCTACTTGAGCATGACCCTGGCCAATCACTTCATTGGCTCAAGTGCTATCTACAACAGGGCACTACCACAAACAAATTCAGCCAACTGAAGGGCAGCCACACCATGAAGCTACTGTCTTTTGTGAGCATACACACTCTCACAGAATCCACTTTCTTCACTGGTTCTCTCTCCCTCACCTATACTACTACAGGCGACGTGGCGCATCTGGTGAACACGATAGTCATTGGTCTTCAGCAGATACCACTTTGTCATGTACGTTTCAGAGTTCCTGTACAGGAGATACAGCGAATATTTATTTCTTTTTACCCACATGCCCACACGGAAAAATAACTGCTAACCTTGTTCGAAACTTTCGCGATACGCACCATCACTTTGTACGGTCATTGTTACCCACACACATTTGGGCCATGCCACCGCCTGCTCCCCGGAGGCTGGAACCCCATTCCGCTGTTTCCTGCAGCTACTGCGTTACACAACCACGTGCAAGTTCTCAGGAGCTCGTACGTGCTCAGTAAACATGGTGAGGCCGCCGGACCCAATTTGCACTCAGCACTTGCACGGAGAGGAAAAAGAGATTTTCCATTTTTGCTCTAGCTTCTTTCTCCACTGTATGAGTAGGACGAAGTCCCTGCCGCACTTTCTTTGTTCCTCGAAGGTGAACATCTTTCATTCGCAACATGATGCAGTGTTTTCTTTCTTTTGGACATGTTTAACAAATACTTTAACAAACGTGAATGATAAGTACAACATAACTATACCAGCACGTTGCAGCTGTTACAAGCTACTTAGCAGTCATCAGCAGGGCAGATCTGGATGGAAATTGGTGTTCGGAGGCTGGAACACATAAATGGGGACGAAATACACAATAAGCATCAGCTTGTCTTTAAAACAACGGAAGAAAGAAGTCACTGAAAAGGTGGCCAATTGCAAAACCCGAATCCACGTCTTCTGAATTAGCGATCCAGGGCTGTACCATTGAGCTATCCTAGTAGTAAGAGCCCTGGCCTGGCAATTCAGAATATGTGGGATCGAGCCCTGCACGTGGTTAACTTTTTCAGTGGCTTTGTTCCTTCGTTTATCTAGGTGCTGATTTCATGGATGATGCTGCAACTAAGTCTTCATTCGGTTTCTTCATTCGCTTAACTCTACTCTGCTTTCCCTTCACCTCTCAAGAATGGACCCAGAAGTGTCTAGGTGACGTATTTAAAAGCTGTACACCCAGGACCCGAGTATGAGGTGTGATGGTGCTAAGACTACTTGTGACAGAAGCAGTCAACGAACATCTTGCGTTTGTGATGCTTCAGTGTCAGGCTATTGCGGCTGAGGCGTGTGCACCATCTTCTCGGCTCCTCTTTTCCTGTGATACACGCTGCTCAGACAGCGTGCGTCTTAAGCTTGGAGTACTACCAGAGGTATTTATATTTATGAGGTGGAAACGATGCGACAGAGGTCTGACTTCGTCCGCGCTATAAAATTTAGACGCCTACAGATGGCCTACGGATGGCCTACAGACGCGTACGTTATGTGTCACCCTCTGTGTGCCATGAAGGCCCACTGCACCCTACTTCTATTCACAATGAATATTAAACGACCTCGATTCCTCCCCTTTATTTGAGGCTTTATATGGCATCGCGCTTTGAGAACGCTATCCCTATAACATGGTACGTATGAATCCCTAACAGGTGGTACCCCTAGTAGCACAATGTGCTGAAAGTCAAGTACATTAGGGGTAAATCAAGGTTGCTTTTGCAGCTTGCAGCATGTAAGAGAGTCAGCTATAAACAGATACGTCAGCTGACGACCACCCCTATGGCACCCGACTTTCAGTACATCGTGCTGCTAGTGATCATTTCATCTTTAGCACTGCTTATGCACTTTCATGATCGCAGTTGTCTCGCGACGTAAACCCACAACTTATCACAATTATTATTAGCTTATGCACTTATTCGACATGTTTTGGCGTCACAGAGGTCACGAGGAAGTAGTTACGTGGAAGCTTCTCATATCTTTTCTTATCTAGTGGAACGCCTACATATGACCAGCAACTGTCCCCACGTTCCACGACCTGATGCAGATAAAACCTAATTTTACCCTTAAGCGTATTTGTTTGATTATTTGTGTTTGGATGCACTAACGATTGGAAAGTCGGCCCCATGGAACCTCACTTTTCACAAAAGAAGCAAGACTTTGCCGGGCTTCATTTCACCGAACTTAATTATAATTGCAACAGGTTCAGAAGTAGCAATTTATAGCGGTCAGTCAGAATAAAGAGATTATTGATGCCGTGGAACAGTCTTTACAATTGGCGCATGCGCGCAACACGCGGTGACAGCTGCGCGATCCATACGAATCTTTGGATTCCAGGAAGAAAATTGTTCTAAGCATTGTGCAGTACGTAATTATGCGCACACGCGAACGACGCTTCAAACGTGTAACAACGCACTTGCTTGCTCATAGAGACAGCAAAGGTTCCTGGTGACCACCATCTAGCCATTCCCGCAGTCGGGGGCGTTCGCGCTTGTGCTTTTCTCTCCTGTTGTGTAGTTGGAACGTATGAAAGTATGCCCATGTTGTATGGCATTATATTAAAGAGCACCACGAACGGACGTGTCCACATACAGAGAGTGGCTTAAGTGAACGATCAAAGTTACTTTTCTTAATAAGAAATGAGAGAGTTCTTTCTTTGTATTCATTAATTGTAAGCGTTCGTATTTTCCTTACATTTAGCATGTTTACATTTGCTTACACTATTTGGCATTCCCTATGTTAGGGAACGGTACACTTGTCGCTTTCGACAAATTGGGCGAACGGCATTACTAAATTACTGGGGAGGCCCACCATCCCATCAGACAGAAAAGCATCGTCCGTCTACCTTGCAATAACATTTCTGCGTTAATTCTTCCGTTAACTGCGTAAATATGAGCAGTCATTCGGGTGTTTTCCCATGAGTTCACCTACTTTGCTGTGGTATACTTTGCGCCATAACATTTCATACCTACGAAATCCTATATGATGAGAAAATGCAAGGCTCTCAGTAAAACAAATTTCACCACATCGCACATTGAGAAGGAAGCGCAATTCAGAATGATCTATCGTTCACTGGTTCACAATTTGTGGGCAGGTTGGCGTTTGATTTTTGTCTTATGCTTAATGCATCCCATAAAGTGTCACAAAATAGGCGTCCACCTACGGGTTTCGAGAAACGGGATAGGAACAATGAAGCATTGTGAATGGCGATTCGTTCTCATCGTGTTGTTCGGCGAAGTTCTAAAGGCTAATGGACAGACTTACTTTCAGAAAGAAAGCAGTAAGTTGCTCGTGGGGAAGGTTTAGCATGATCCGTTGTTCTCGCTTTTCACGTAACTTTCGGATCACCGGCTCAAAATTATTGCGCTGTTCGTTGCAAAGGATGAAATTTGCCTTCGCCGGAGGACGAAGTGAGTACTTCAGCACATCCTGGTGATATGCATATCCTGCAAAGAAGTAAACAGCAAAATGAGTCTTCAACATATTACGCACATGTGTGCATCTCATTGCGTGTGTACATCAGCGTGGGAAAATTCTCCACATCCTCATCATCACAATCTAGTTTGTTTTGTTGTTCATTGCAATCGAATACTTCGGCCGACTGTTCTGTAAGCGTTTTTCTTTCCAACAGCTTAAGGTGTATGCCGGCACAGTTCCCAGTGAAGTCGGCCCAGGACGCACATAGCCCCCATTGGTCCACTCCTCACCCCTGTTCATCCTCATCAGAGATGGCCATTGGCTAGCTGACACTCCCATTACTAAAAAGAGAAACATATTAAAGGCGGACATGGAGATGCTATACCTGATAAGAAATGAGGGGTTTCGCACGAGCGTACATAGAGATTAAGGAGACACATAGAAATAGCGTGTCTTAACGTGCGTGTGCCACAACCCAAAGCGTGTTTGGTGAGCGTCAATGAAGCATAAAGAGGAGAAAGAAATTAGGAAATAACGTTCGTCCCTCTCATAATTTAAATCTTCTTGCACGGATTTGTTCAGACGAAAATTTGTGCTTGCAATGATTTGAAATAAACTTCTGAATCAACCTTCCTATGTTATAGCATGAACAAAAACATCAGTAACAGAAAATAACCGTTTGTTATCAATACTGAACCACCAAAGGCGGTTATAGCGCAGTTTTAATCAATTCTTTTTTCTTTTCTGAACCTCGTCTGTTAGACGTAAAGCGCATCGCTTGAGGAAGGTATACTATCCAGTTGGTATTCGAGCATATACGCACAAATGTCTCCATACCGCACATAGCAGTACGCAGTAACGTAAACGGTTTTGGAACTGCAGGTGAAGTACTAGTACAAGTCACAAGGAAACTGAGAAGAAATTGTATGGCTGAGTAGACAAGCACTTACTTGTGTTGCTGTTGTAAATAAGGGTGAAAGATTGCCACTTTAGCAACTGCACCAGGTCCAAATAAGCCTTGCTGACATCGTCGGGATGAGGGAAAAAAGTGAGCGTGTAAGAGTGTGGCCTTAAAGGGCTCTCTTCGACTCCGCTCCATCGGGTCCTCATGAATGGAATGTTAAAAGAACCACACGCTGCTTCAATTAAGGTGCTGAGGCCACCGAACTGGAAGCCGAACATTGCACGGACTCCTTTCTCGACGAAGCGGCACACTGAAAAGGAGGGTGAGGTGCTACTCTAGTTTACCCATCAAACTATACGTGCACACGGCTGTGGAAAAAAAGAGCACTATAACTGCGCTCGGATTGTGAATTATAAGCGTTTCGGTGAGTCGTATTTGAATGAGACGCTTGTAAGCGCACCGTTGTCTTGTACCAACATGCATTCATAACAGGCAAATCTTCATGCGGAAAGCTCACGTGTATCACGCTTTAAATTTGGTTCCGGGTCTGGGTCACGCGAGATGCAGTATTGGATGAACGAAAGCGGTCGCTCGATACAACAGCGTTCCTGTCTGCTATAGCCAAAACTGCTCCTTCCGCATCAATCTTTTTATAAACGCTTCCTTCGCTTACAAGTGCGTATCCCTAGGTGAAGACCTTATCAAGTTATCAAGATTTAGGTGTTAATGCATACTAGACCTTATATGCGTCGACGTAAAGCCTGGTGCAACCGGACAGGCGGCATTGGAACAAGTGTGCCTACTAAAGCTGGCAGCGCCTATATGACAATTGCTCACACGTACAGGTGTGTACTGGCTTGTAGTAATTTCTGCAACAGTAGTAGTTCAAGGGCACAATTACCAGTATCCCTGCGATCAATTCTTTCCTACCATTTAATCGATCTATATCATCAATAATTTCTCTACCTTCCATCCTGAGACATTGCTCCCCACATTGCTACCGTCCCGGTCGAGGACGGTAGCAATGTGGGGGAGGTAAACATTGTTACTGGCACCGTGTGTTGGAGATTTCCGGCGCACGTCAAAAGATCCCCAGGTGGTCTAAATTATCCGCAGTCCTACCCTGTGGGGGTGCACCATGCCGCCAAGTAGGCAGGCAGACCGCACCCGCTTCCTCTACAACAAATTGTTCTTCTTCT
>JARGYV010107913.1:0-18147 GCA_029532675.1 Ornithodoros moubata | reverse complement strand
GTGGCTTCAGATGGTCACGTGGCACGTGATCTCATCTGTCAGGGTGACGAGACGTCACTCACTGAACGCCCAGTGCGAGCCAGTAAGTAATAAAAGAAGGGAATGTAGCCGAAGCTCTTTGGCTGCACGTATAGAACAGGTATGTAAGTTTTTTACATATACATATACAAGGAAGCAGATAAATTTACTATTTAAAGGTGTAATTGCTACTTCTAGAAAGCTGGCAATGGATCAAACCAAGACCATCAGTAACGCTGTTTGAGAAGTTTCTTTTTGTGACTTCCTCTGGCAGGATCTTCTTAATTGTGACCACAAAGTGAATCAGCTTCACAGACTCATTACCATATGTTGTGTTAAAAGGACAGACTGATTTCTTGCTGCATTGGTGATGGCAAGAGGTTGAAGATCTGAATAGTCACAATTATTGAGTCACATATTGTTAATATCAATGTTGCTTAATTGTCCTGTGTAGACACATTTCTTTCCAGTAAGCATAAAAAAAAAAGAAAGTAGGCACACTGGAGATTTCAATGTTCTGGAGCTTCTTCCTTGCATATTGGTGATGTAACATAAAAAAATGTCATCAGCTGATAATGGTGATGGGTGATGACGACGGGTGAGCTAAAAGCTTGAATAGGAATTGTGCTGAAGAGAACTGATTTCTTTCTTTCTTTCAAGTTTAATCCTGATGGGAATGGTCTTATTATTTAGTTTTGTGAACTACCTGCCGGTATTCTGGCTCAACATGACACTGATAAAACCAGTAAAAGGAGACTAGACAAAAATGAGCACTATGGCAGAATCAGGTGACGAAGGATGTTGGGACAGGTTCTAGCAGTGTTAGTTTTTCAGCTCACTGAACATGTTTTCTGCCTGAAGGACCAAGAGACTATACTGCACCTTGCTTTACAGTGCTACTGTCAGAATATCATCTATTGACATGAAGCCAAACATAATAAATAGGAGAGTAAACACAGTGCATGTTTGCGGCAACAGTACATGTGGTAGCTATAGCTTCTTGCCTCTGCCTGCTGAGGACATGGGTATTACTTTTTCAACACTCTTAAATGGTACTTAAAAGTCAAAAAGTAATTCAGATAAGTTAGCATCTACAAAGCAGTCGTTACTAATTGCTAATTTGGGTTCATCACCTTTCATCGTGCAATTATGTACGGCATATCTGTTGTAGAGGTGGCACATTTTCCCATGAAAGGTGCTCCATGAACTCGTTCTGTGGCGAATATGTAATTTTCAGTGGTTGTCATTAAATGTTCTTGGCTGACAGCAAGTGAATGACATTCACAACAAGTATGAATTACTCTTCGTTCGGGTTAGTTCGTACATTGCTTTCATATCAAATTAATAGTTTGCCTTCCTTCATTCAAGTAACATTGAACAAACAACACTAAAGCCTCACCATGCCCCAGTGACACTTTTGGCTGACAGTAGACTCAGGCTCTAAATCAATGTCCCAGTTGACATACTTGTAAATGTGCAGAGTAAATCAGAATTAAATTTATGGATGCTTTTTTCAGTATTATTTTCAAGACGTTTTTGCTACGATATGAGCAATTTTTTGTTATAACAGAGTTCACCATATCAGCCTAACATCTTTCTCTGGAAATAGAAATTGCACGGTAGATTTATGCTGATCCACCCAAAAATTTTTCTAGTGCAGAGGAAATTACTGAAATAAATTAACAGAGTTTGATACTTGGCTTTTACTGCTTTATTGCACCAGCTTTCTTGCAAAGTTTCAATCGCAGGAAGCAATGCCCTTTGTCAGTGCTTCTTAGTTTCTCTGCTGACAACTGCTATACGCTTAATTTTCCTGCTGAATCTCTTCAGTGTTCATGTCTGTTTATCATGCTTGTTTGCTTGCTAAAAAAATAAATAAATAAATTGGATTTTAGTGATGTAATACTTTGTCCCCAGTAAACAAAAGAAGGAAGAATGACACCGATTCTGGACCACTAATTATAAGCTGTCACATTCTACAAGAAGCAGGAAGTGTATTTGTGGTAGCTATGAATGGTAAATTGCTGTTCAACCAATGGCAAATTTTTGGTCAATACCACAAAAAGACCTCTTGATTGCATGGATGTTAGTCCAGTTTCATTGTCTTGTGTTTCTGGTGCAGGTCTTAACAAGGGAATACCCAGAGCATGGCCCTCAGCAAGAGAACTCAGTTCAGTAGCAACCACCCAATCAGAAGTCAAAAATGGATTCGAGTGAAGAAAGGTAGCGCAAGTAAAGAAATATAAGGCACAATAATGTTAAGTTAATCTCTCACGAGGCTGAAAATATCAACCGAACCATGGCATTTTACAGACAGGGTTCTTCAGAGGCTGCAGTGTTTTGTGCAGCACGAAAGGAGTGCTTTGTGCAGTTGCACCAGTTAATGATTAGATATAATAAATTATGATACGATTTTTGTATTAGTAGGAGAATGCAATTCCTTTTACTGCTGCATTAATGCTGGGGCATCTGAGGAGCTACGTCTGTTTATAGTTTTAATTCCATGTTTTGGTTGAGAACCATTTCAACAATTTAACTGCTCCCAGAAGTTTCTGGGTAGGTCATTCTTCATACGTGGGGGATGTTACCAGCATGCTGCGAGATGCCCAAGTGAGACTGAAATGCAACAAAGGACAGAATGAAATGTGAGAAGATGCAACACCATTTGTGAATTGCCACCATTGCCAATCTGGAAGAAACTGCAAGCTGCCACATGACAAACATGGCATAGTGGTGCCACATATACTATTATGTCTTGATCAAACCAGCACTACCACATTGTGCAGTCAAAGCTCAGCACAGTACTGCTTCAGCACTTCAAAATGGGACAGGTGAAGCAGTTGAATATGACATCAATGCAAGGAACAGCAGGAAGAATACTAATCCTATAGGCATGTATATATGAGACCCAGCACGACCAGTTCTCCTAGCAGACATGCGAAGGGCTTGGCTTTGTTCAGCCTTCAAGACTTCATCTGTGTTAGGTGGCTGTGAAAAACTTGTGAAGTGAAGCCAAGTAAAGTGATGTGAGGTGAGGTGAGGTGAAGTAAAAATAGTGGAACAGTGAGTGGTAAGAAGGCAGGATCTGACAGGTCCTGTGCCAGCCATACCACAGCTCTACAAACAGGTCCCTTGGGGGCAGCTGTATTTGTCCAGCAGCAAAGGAGTTCTCTGTGCAATTGCACCCGTAACAGTTAGAATGCAGGTTATTGATAATGCATTCAGAGAAATTATGTAATTCCTTTAACTGCTGTATTTGTATTGCTACAGCCAAGGTACTGTGTTTGTTCATCTAAGAAATGAAATGGTTTGGCTGGCAGAGTTCACTAACAGGGTCCTGGTAGTGCTGTGTGGTGTAGTGCTGTGTTGTGCAGTGCTGTGTCAGTTAGGCCTCAGGGTCGTGTCACCTAAATGTCTTGCTCGGTCTGATTCGTTTTCTTCGAAGCACAGCAAACCGTTCAGAGAAGTCAACAGCTGCAGTATTCATGGTGGTCTAGTGAAGTGTAATACAAGTTATGACACATACATTCTGATGCCTCAGCAAGTGAGATGAATACCATTTGTTGCATACAAAAGCCGATCAGAAGTGTTTCATTGAAGTTGTGTGTCGTGGAAGTGTGCGTTCAAATTATCAATGGTGTGCCGCACTAAATTTTACAGTTGTCCAATAACATGTGAAAGAAATCAGGTTGAGTGAAATTAGTGGTGTGTGCGCAGACTATTGAAATTAGTGTACTTCAGAATTCTGCTGCAATGTGAGGCTAGTTGGAGTCAAGTTGGAGTTGGAGCTAGTTGGAGCACAAGAATTGTTAGCATGTAGTGGATCTGCAGTGAAATCACTTTCATCATATATAAAGTCTTCTTCAAGCAAGATCAAAGAACGCATGGCAGTATGACACCTCAGTGTATGCAGTGCTTCCTTCTGTGGTGCTCGCGAAAGCCCTTGTGACGCTCATCAGATGAAACATACGAAGTTCCATAGCAATTCAAGGTGTACATGTCAAGGTATTGAAGTATGGAGCATTTTGACTGCATGACAGGTGTCATGATATGTCAGCTATAAGACGAAAGCACCGAAGAATCAATCTGGAAAAGCGTGAGGTATCACAACAGTACCAAAGGGTTGTGACACATACAAATAACATAATTGCAAAGAATGGCACTAGGACATGGAAGATCACAATTTATAAGGTTGTGCAAATTCTGTGAAGCACCAGTGAAATGCACCCAGTAAGCACAAACCAATGCAGTCCAGCAGTAGTTCAAGAGAAAATCACAAAGCAAAGGTGAAGTTAAGAAGAACCTGTGATGTGATCATGCTTCTGTTGTATTGTAGTGAGGTGATGTGATGTGCAAAAGTGAAGTGAAGGTGAGATGGTGAAGTGGAAGTCAGTGGGGAAGGGGGGTAAAAGCAAAAATGAAGTGATTGTGAGTGCTGTGCTGGTAAAAGAAGTGGTGTTAAAATAGTGCAGTGAAAGTGATGTGAAGTGTGGTGACAGTGTGTGATGTGCTTAGTGTGTGTTTGGTAAAGTGTTTTGATGCTTTTTCCAGTACACAATGCACACTGCATGCCTATTACACAGTTCACACAGTTACACAGTGCATTTATATTATGTCCTTGCTTATGCAGTGCTTTAACCAAACACAGTACTTCTATTCATAGTGTTTAGAGTCATCATGTAGTAATTTACAAAGTTATACAGTTCATTCATTCATTCTACACAATGCAATACTTTCTACAGTATATTCATGCATAATAATTAACATGTTGCATGCAAGTAGTGCATCATTTTTCCTATTTCCCCAACAATTCCATTGGAGTGCAGCATTGAAAAGTAATTCATCTGAGTGAATTGTGTGTGAATTATGTTTTTTCTGCCTGTGTGAGTGAGTGGAAGTTCATCGTGCCATAATCAGTGGACCTTTTTATACTTCACCCTCCGCTGTAGAGAAAAAGAAAATCTAGTTCTCAGAACTTTCCACAAAAAAATGTTTAGCTTTAACTGCTGACAGCTGCAGCTACCAGAACTTGTGCAACAAACCGAGAATTTTCTATCCAAATTACTGCCTAAATTTACTGCTTGAGAACTGTACAGTAAACTCCCATTAATTCTAAGTCAAAGGGACCGTGACATGTTTAAACTAAGCAGAGTTCGAACCACCTGGAAACTCACTCTGCAAAGAGGGTCGGGGAGCGCGTGCAATTTTCCCAGGACCCATTGTGACATGCTGGCTATGCGTTTGCGGTACAGGTTTTCACTTCTATATGACACACTGAGACGATTTTGCAGTAATTCCCATTATTACTGTTGCATAACTTTGCCCGTATCTGCAGTCACATTCCTGATGCTGGCCTGTGCTTTAGATGAGAAAATTGCAAGTCGTCATGGCGGTACGTGTAGGATAACACAGAACTCTCATTCCTTCACGAAAATTAATTTGCAGAGGTTGTGATGGCAGTTATACTAGAAAGTACTTGGCAATCTGAGCTCAGTGCAGTTTCCTGAAGCGATTGAGATTCAATGCAAGCATCGCTTACAGTTTGGATACAAGCTCAAGTGTGGCACTTGCATTTTCATTGCAAGGGGAAAAGAAAGGACGTGCAATAACCCAGAAAATGTGGAGTATTGTGACCCATTTTGGTCCAACTTGCAGGCATCATAGGTTCAAATTATCCACCCTTGAGATTCGTTCATCTTCAACACAGAGAGTTTCTACCTATTGAAATACACGCAGCTTAGCTGGGACCAGGTGTCTATTCGAATTAAGTGATTTCAAATTAACGAGATTCTACTTTACCACAAAAAGTCCACTGAATTGTTTCCCTCCTTGCAGCATTGTTCTTAGCATACTTGTTGCACAAGTGCCATTATGTGAGAATTAACAAGAAAATCATTTTCATATATCATGCCACAACAACACAACACTGTTTTGAACCACTTTTACAATTATTTTTTAAATTACCTTTAGGCTTATTTATACTACATAAGAGATGTTGGGGAGTTGCAGTAGATCAGAGCTTGCTCGTAACAGCAAGAAAAACAGGGGAAAAAAATACTTATTGTGTTGCCAATTTAAAGCGGTTAGTGCAACATCGCTACAATATACTGCGCAGTACGTAGAAAGGCCCCTGACCAGCTGAAACTCTCCATCACCAGGAGCATGCATCATGAATTCATTATTCATATTCACTCATATTTTTCAAGTGTATCACATGCAAATTTCCTTTTAGCAGAAAAATGTGCATCTTCAACTTTTTGGCCTTAAATCTGAGGACAACAGTTCCAGTTACCTGTAAAAAAAAAAAAAAAGTAGTAGTACATCAATGCTTAAGTGGAATTTTTTTTTTATAAAACAGTTGTCAAGGCTAGTACTAGAGAAGTGGAATTTCTACAAATAAAAAGAGCAGCATAAAATGATACAGAGCCAAGAAAAATATGTTGAATGCAGTTGTTTTATGTGCTAGGTCAGACTTCAAACAAACTGAGTTTCAAAAGTGCCTGACTAGACCTATGCATCTCATTCTTTATTGGAATGCATGTTAGAAATAAAATAATAGATAAGCAGACTGCCAAAGTAGCAACAAAGATATGGGCTAATTTTAGACAGTATCCCGATTTTAAGCTAATTGTGAGGCTTCTCTTAGATGTTGAGTGTAATTTTTGTTCCATGGTTTGAATGGATTCCGGTAAGTGTACCATGCATGCTAGAATGATAGATGCTAAGCATATCAGTTACTCTATGAAAATCTCCTCCCATCTCACATGAAGTATTTCTTACTATGCATTGAGATATGCCCCACAATTTTAATATTCAACTGAATGGCCAATCACCATAAAGTAAGGAACATTGCACTTCTGAATAATTCAGGGTAAGCTGAATGTCCTTAATGAAATATACTAATGAAACGAGAGAAAAAGCTAGGCACAATACGCTGATAATTACTCCCAGGGTGTACTTCGTCAAAATTATATGCGCAAAGTACTGGTCGGATTGCCTGAAATAATTCTATGTGATCGATGTGATACATGCATCATGCTTTTATTTATCTATTTCAGGAAATGGATGTGCTGGAGATTCGGACAGATCCAAGTGGTAACGTCCTAATAACACGGCACAGCAATATGACAGTGTGGTGCTCAGCGGCTGAGCACGTCATTGCTCAAATATTTCAATTTAAAAAAGTCTTCATATTGAAATGAATGTACATAATCTGCAGCTGACCTTGTACCTGTAGAAAAAAAAAAGTAGTACACCTTCAAGAAACACAGAATAATTGTAAAATTACTGTTTAAAGATAGTAACAGGTAATTGTGAGTAAGCAAATGTTCATTTTATGTTTTTAGCTGTTTGTTGTGTGTAGCCCATGATATTTTACAGAACCAGAAGCCATAGGATGCTGTATTTGCAGTGCGATGTATTGAACAGACTTACAGATGGAAGTCCAACTTTTCACTTTGCTTTGTAGTAGATGTAAAGTAATCGAGCTGAATATTAACTAGTAATGACAGGATTTGAAGAATTGCATAGTAGAACGAAACCTATGAAGTCGGCTGCAAGATAGAGGTGAAGTATCACTAAATTCACGTGCTAGTAAAATGAATTTTTTTGCATGTTGGTGAAATTATGGCTTGTTTGCTTCTTTTCTTATCTCCTCGATTGGCTTGTCAGATAGTTTGTGAGTTTGTCAACTGTTTGTGGATTTGTATGGGCTTTGTACAGTTTCCACACATTGCTCACTGGAATTAATACCCACTGGAATTAATGCCCACTTAAACATGCTGAAAGAGAAGCCTATTGCAGTGTGTTAGTGCACATTTGCATTTAAGTATTCGTCTGCTTCACATACCTACATGCTACTGCTTGTTTTTTTCAGGTTGGTGTATTCCTCACGACCTCTGTCTTTATGCTTCAAGTGCCAACAACCTGAGGAAATTTATCTTGTCTACATATAGTTTGGACATCACTGACAACTTCTTGACATAACAAGTGATGTCACAGCACTACAGCAGCATGAGCATCAGTAAGCCATCAACGAGCCCACAGCAGCCAGAAGTTTCTCTTCTGTTCAATTTACTGAGCTGTCTCGCTGTTCATGGCTAAAACTCATGGAGCCAGCAAAGCCTTGGTTTATCTGGTTCCATTGTTATCCAATTACATGGTATATAAGCTAAGGCCATTCACATAGGCACATGTTGTGCAAGGAAGGCTTTGGATTCTCACAACACTCAAGAATGAGTGGCATCTTTTGCACAGGTATTGGCCAAGTGTCATCCGACCTTGGCTTCGAAAAACTCTAAATTCAACTACTCATCTTGCACAGTATTTGATGTGCTTTGTGAGACTTCTCTTCGTGCGATCTCAAATCCCAGGAACCTTCTGCGTACTGGAAGATAACAATGCTAATCTCCTCAGGCTGAATGGCGTATCACATATGAGGACAATATGACGAAGAAGAGAGTGGAATGCTAAATCAGCGGACAGTTATTCTCAATGCATTGTGCTACATTTAGGACAACGATTGTGCACCAGTCCTGGCTCGTCGTATTGCTATGCAATGCAGCTTTTCATTTTTTATTCCCCAAGCTGATTGCTTACAGGCATACAGATTGTCTACATTCCCCGTCCACAGAAACTTGAGCTAGTGAAAGTGCCAAGTCCACAATCCTTTCATTAGAAAAAATGTGTGACTGGAAATGCAGAGCTTGAAAGGAGCATATATTACAGCCAACTGAATACCTGCAAAGCATACAGGATTAATAGAATGCACTTGAGAATTTTTACGGCCAGGAATCTACCAGTTTGGGATACGCTGTTCTGATGATGGATGGTCTACTTAGGATGCACTGAACTGCAGAAAGAAGGGAAGGTTTGGTTATGTAAGCTGTTCACATTGTGGCAGCCTTGTGGTAGTACCACTCCGCTCAGCAACATGACCATCGGCACCCGCTTGGCCATCGCCATAGCAAGAGGATAAAAAGGACGACGAAGCCAGGCTCGTGTTCAGAACGCCACGGCCCTTCAACCGGCAGCCACGCAGGCCGTTCTCCGAGTTGTTCGAGTAAACCGTTCATATCTCTACCTTTGTGTCCTAGCCTGACTTAGTAGCTGACCCATTGCTACAAACTGGTGACCCGGACGTGATCTCTTGGCAATGGACCCACAGGGCGAACAGGACTCTGCTGCTGGACCACTTACGCAGGCCGCCGTGCTGACTCTGCACCCATCGCCCTATGCGAACCCAGCGGTTCGAACGCTAACCACTACTGTCGACCAACTTCGAGGCATGGTCTCCGATTTGGCTGAACGTATCGCTGCCATTTGCACCGCTCAGCAGGTGCAACGATCCCCACGCCGTTCTGGCTGCAGACGACGAACGCCAGCACGGGGACACACCCGCTCCCCTTCCCCGAGGAACCACCCCCATTGTTGGTACCACCGCACATTCGGCGACACCGCCCGGAATTGTAAGCCGCCCTGCATGGCCGGGAAACAGCCTTCCCAAACCATTAGCGGCTGGACTGGCTGGGGAGACCAAGAGCCGACTTTTTTACGTCACGGACTGCAACTCCGGCTACCGCTTCCTGATCGACACCGGCGCCGATATTAGCGTTGTGCCACCCACCGCTGTCGACAGGCGTCACACGAGGCCAGAATACACATTGCAAGCCGTAAATCATTTGAGGATAGCCACATACGGGCAACGCATGCTCACCCTCAACCTCGGCCTCCGCCACCCTTTCCGGTGGACATTCGCCATAGCAGATTTGCCATACCCCATCTTGGGTGCGGACTTCCTCACTCGCCACGACCTCCTCGTGGACATCCGACGACAGCGGCTCGTCGACAACATGACCACCTTGACCATCAATGGCGCCCCAGTACCTTCCAACCTTCCTACGCTACGACCAACATGGCTCTTCCAAAACGAGTTCACCGACATCCTGCGAGAATTTCCCACTCTCACGAAGACCAGACCTGCCGACACGCCACCTACTCACGAGGTAGTCCACCACATCGTGACCAAAGGCCTCCACTGTCGCCACCCGCCCTTGTCGTTTGGCTCCGGAACGCCTCGCCATAGCCCGACGCGAGTTCCAACACATGCTTGACCTCGGTATTGTCCGACCATCATCCAGTCCGTGGGCAACGCCTTTACACATGGTTCCAAAATCTACCCCAGATGATTGGCGACCGTGTGGCGATTACCGGGCACTCAACCTCGCCACAGTACCGGACCGGTACCCGTTGCCGCATATCCAGGACTTTACGGCACACCTTCACGGGGCAACTATTTTTTCCAAAGTGGACTTGATCAAGGCCTATCACCAGATCCCGGTACACCCCCCCTGACATCCCGATGACCGCCATAACAACACCCTTTGGCCTCTTCAAATACATGCGGATGCCATTCGGGCTGCGAAACGCCGCACAGACATTCCAACGCTTTATCGATCAAGTTCTGCGTGGTTTGTCTTTCTGTTTTGCCTACCTGGACGATATCCTCGTGGCAAGTGCAACTGCAGAAGAACACAAACACCACCTCCGCCAACTGTTCGCTCGACTCTTCGACAACGCTGTCGTAATCAATGCGGCCAAATGTGAATTCGGCGTTTCAACCACCACCTTCTTGGGCCACACTGTATCTGCTGATGGTATTCGATACAACATCAATCCTGCTGTGACAGGTATGACTACATACAAGATGTATTGCAAGATGCATCAGTGACATGGCTGAGCAAACAATATCCATTTGGCAGCCCCAAGAATATCATGTGGAATTCTGGAAGGTTTGAATAGTACCCTCTGCTGCATTTTCCAATGTTTTTCTGAGTTTCTTATACTTTTAAGATAGATCTGCACTTTTGGAAGTGGCGTAGTGTGCATATGATAATGCTTCTACCTCCGGATTTTTCCACATTTGTGCTACTTGCATTCTGCTGCAGAACGCGATATCTAGGAGCGAATAGTTAAAGCATGACTCCTTTGTGCAGTAAGACAGATGTGCAGGAAAGTGCTGAAGAATTTTGGACATTTACATTTGATGTATGACAGCCAACAGCGTAGCATTCCAGCATGTTAAATTCATGGCTGGTGCCTCTCAA
Source organism: Ornithodoros moubata (assembly GCA_029532675.1). Lineage (NCBI taxonomy): Eukaryota > Metazoa > Arthropoda > Arachnida > Ixodida > Argasidae > Ornithodoros > Ornithodoros moubata. The sequence goes on along the minus strand of JARGYV010107913.1, from coordinate 7,024 downwards.
AGTTGAAGTATCAATGCAAGTATGACCCAACAAAACAGCTATGAAGCACAAGTCTGAATCCTCTGTGAAAGAAGAATTTTTGCGTAACGCTCTGAAGCAGTTCGGACCAAATATACAAAAAATGCATCGAACATTGGAAGAATACCGTTGCATGGATAGCAGGTGACAAAGTAAAAGAGGAGCATGAAGCACATGGAAAGGAGGATCTGGATTCACCCCCTCAACATACAGCACCTTACCACTTACAGATTTAAAAACGTGTCTGTGTGTCGTGGAATGTTGACACAGTTCAGACCAAATTCATACTTTGTTCCGTAAGAATGTTCAAGAAGGCAGCATCAACAAGAAGAGTCCTACATTTTGGATATGTCTATCGCTACTAAAACGGCTGTATGCCTTACCACAGGTTCAGCCAAGCCACTAATGAAGACTTTATGGTTCATCTTCAACATACACTGTTCCACATTCTTTGCAACGTGAACACTGTGCCCCAAGAAGTATGGAAGATGTGTGCAACAACTGGCTAAATACTGGCAACAACTGGATGGTTTTTGAATGCGACTGTACATGTTCAGACACCACAGCAGAGAACCAAGTGAAGAGAAGTGATGTGGTAAGTACCTAACAATAGAGTTTTAGTTGCACACATTTTCCGACCCGATAAGTCCACCACCGATACAGTGCAACGAAAACGAAGTATCGTAGGTGCATATCGGAAGTACGTCATTTCCAAGTTTTAGCTGGCGCCAACGAAAACAGTCCCACTAAAACTCTCTAATAAGGACAGTTGTTATATAGAATAAGTTGTTTCAACTCAAATAGTACTCAATGAGACCAGTTGAGCCCTACTACTTCTCATGGAAAGCTTTTCATCAAGATTGGTAGTTTCACTGTAGGTGGAGTGCTCAAAGCCGAATATGGACCAAAACAGCAGCTAGCAATAGGGAGTGACCCAAATACAAGTAAACGTTAACCATGCATTTATACCTACAGTGTTGCTACACTAATTTTTGCTTCCTTCATGCAAAGAAATATGCAAGGACATCTTTCAGGTGTTTCAAATCTTGGGGCCTCTTTAGAAGTTCCTCAGTAAGTTCAGTGTAAGTAATGGGGCATTGGGGGAGGTTGTATCTTTAGAATTCTTCCTTTGTTATTGAAACCAACGAATCCCACACCATCACATGCATTTGTACAGGGAGGAATTATTTTAGTGGAGTATGTATTTTTTGTTTTTTTGGTGCAAGATAGGTGTAGCATGTATACTAACTAGCTCGGAATTCTTGGGGTACCTACCCTGATATTACAGTACTTTGTTTCTCAGTACAGAACTAGATATGCAGCAATAGACTTTACAAACTTTTGGACACAAAGCTCAAGCGAGGGACTCGTCCTCGTAGCTGGTGCTAATTGCACAAAAAGATTGTTACAACGTATTCTGAAGTAGTGCAATTCTCAGCACACTGTGATATCCCTTCAGTCAGCCAAAACACTAGTATTTGTGAAATGCTGCAGATGACTTATAGATGACTGTAGATGAAACTTGAAATTGGCGTGCAGGGGAGACATTACTTCTCACGTAAGTGAGTTCTTTTGTAGTCTGCTAAAGTCTGGCAGAATAGCACTTAATTTCAAGCAGTGTGTAAGGAGAACAGAGAATAATGAAGTCTCAGTCTGCAGTACTGTGATAGTCCTTGATACTCTTCTTGGAAGTATTCATAACGATAAAACCCTTAAGTAAAATGGCTGGGCATGAAGGATGTGCTGTCATGTTGTGGGTGTATAATGGCAATTTTTATTTTTTTTTGCATTTCTTTAATTTACATTTATAATAAACCCTTGCAATATTCTACTTCTGATTATATATGTCTATATAGCTGTGGACATAATTTGCTGGGGAGATATTCATGGTTCTAGAGTGATTCATGAACTGATGAGAATGCATATTATCAAGTAATATAGATAGATCTTTCTTTTGCAAGCATAAATTTTATAAGTCCCATCATGCACTCATTTATTTTGTTATTCTTCCACACTTGCATTAGTTGAAACTTATTGACGTGAACAGTTTATATGTATTTCACTGTTTTGTTTACCTGCTTCACTCTGAATTGACAAACCAGCCATAAGAGAGCACATGTACAAAACAAATAAGGTGATAGGCTAGGAAACCATGTAATACAAAACATGACAACGAATCATACTGAATAACCTTTGAATTAGCATCATAGGATTTAAATTTGTAATGTAATTTAACTTTAAACTTGTGTTCAGCTGAATTTTTTTTTAGAGGGACTCCTAGATGAATCCGGTAATGCTAATCTATTTATGCACATTATGTTCTGCCACCTCATCACGTTATTTCCCAAGTGTAAAAAAAATTTCGAAAGTTGCATAAGATTTGAGACATCGGTTGCCTAATACAGCTACGATCACATAAGCTCTCATAAGTTAATAAAACCTCTGTGCTTATAGCTATTTGAAAAAATGCTCATGGTAATGCTCATATGTAAAGTACTGGGGCATTTGATCAGGGGAGGTGGGGTAAAGTCACTCAATTTCAGGTGTTATCAGTCACAGCTTCACCACTGTCAACTCACCAGTGGCAAGCCACTTCTATGTGCAGATCTCATCTATGAGGTAAGAACATTTCAAGACTTGCATTTTCTGCACCCTGTAACGGTAGGAAAGCAAACTTTGTCATATTGTCAAAGTAATATTTATAATATTTGGTGACTTTGTGTCGTGAGACAACTACAATCGCATATTGTCAAGCATGAAAAGTCATGTTTTATACCTTAGGTAATACGTTGTGTTTATGGTGTTCGTGACTTATTTGAATACTGCCCTTTATCATTTAATCAAACAAAGATGTATGGCTCTAGGCATGCTAGAAAGGTGAGTGCTGTTGCTATATACTCTGTGCAAGTTATATGCAAGTTTTGAACTTTTGCACTGCACCATCTATTTACAACGGCTTTCGGAGTACATGAGAAATTGATGAACAACTTATTTTGTAGCACTTGTTTTCTCAATCGCAGCTCAAAAATTTTAGAGAACGAAAAGCCAGGTAATGTCAAAAGATTATAGAATTAGAATTAAAAGGCAATTTCAGCTATACATGTCGCATTGAGCACACATTCGCACAGTTACCGAACAGCACACGTATGTAAAGCATGGCAGCAGTATTGTCTAGCAAAGGAGTGAAGTCTTGAATACAAAGAAGCGCATATGCAAAGTGGCAGCTCTACATATGATTTGTGCATGTGATGTCTTGAACCTGGATGCTCAAGCAAATGCCTTCACCCTCTGAAACGCAATGGACCTCCCTGTCTTTGAAGGAGTGTAGGTCTAACAGCAGCTCTCTTAAATTAAAAGAATCTAGTATTTGTGTGTTCACGTGTGTCGAAGGGCACATGAAGAAGAATCATGCAGTGGTATTTTTCCTGCTTTGCATTAATGTACTATGGTCATATTGTCATCTGCAGGATGCAATTCTAACTTATCTGCCTGGCAATGGTACCTGAGAACTCACTCACATTGGGCTTGAAGATCCAGGGTTTAGTTGTAGCCAGAGTGCGTGGTTTCTGGTACTTTGACATTTAAAAATCTTGTCTTAAAAACAGAAGAAAAATTTTTTCCGTTTAAGTAGATTACATGGTGGAGCTGCTCAAGTGCTATAAAAGTTCAAGAAACGCTTGTTTTAAAATACCCCTTCGTTTTCGGTGTATGAGTTGCAGCTTCTGTGTAACCTGACTAAATGTTACACATAGAAAAGTTGTCTTATCTGCAGACTCATGCAGCTGGCTTATGTAGTGCAAATACTAGTGATTAGGAATGGTTTACCCTCGCCTTTTTGCTTCACTAATGTACTTAATGAGCAATTCAATCTCAGTGACAACTTAGAGCTACAGAGACAAATTAGTGTGGAGTTCCCCTTTCCCATCGTGGCGACAAATACAGTGTACAGTCTACGAAATCGGCGACGTTCTGAGGTACGTAAAACGTAAGTACATGCATTTCACGTGAACTTTGTTTCAAGCTTCAGCAGACAGAATTGACAGCTGACCCAGTCATTCTGATAAACAGGCTACTTTATTCGATAATTGCTATATGATATAACAAAAATTCCTAAAGTCAATTGAATAGTTCCGAATTCGAATAGAGGGCGCTATAGATAAGCAGTTTACAATTTGAACGCAAGGTGGCGCTGCAGAAAATTAGTGCGTCTAGTGGGAGAAGCGAGCTTCAAATATAAGCGTCTAATGCACGGCTACGTGATGGGTCTTCACAAAGAACGTATAGTAGTAACATTTAATATTGGGCTAAACTGGTTTGACTTGGCACGCAGGTGTTTATGCGTCTAGTCGCTTTCCATGCTTGCATTCAAATGCGTCTAGTTCAATTTTATTCGGTAAAAGCAGGTGATGTGCGCATGCGCGTATATTGACGCATAACCTCTACCCAAGACACGTCACAGTGACGTAGCCATGACGTCTGGTAGACAAACCGAAAAGACAGCGGCGCCGACTGGCAGAGCATAGTATTATCACTTTTAATGCATGCGAAGTACTTTCTGTGTGTGTGTGTGCTCCGAACTTTTCATCACTTAGTATCTGATTTCTTACCACTAGATTATTTTACTAATTTATTAGTTCGTCTACCATACTCGCGTCGCTGCTGTCGCACTTGACGTCACTTGTTTACAAACAGGGAGAGGTCTATTCGAATGTTGATAACATAGACGTCACAAATAGGTTTGTGAACTTGTGGAAGGATATTAAAGGGGCTATGTCATTGTCTCACTGATAGTTCGCTGTTTCCATTTCTTCGAACATTTCGCGGCATATTAATTGACCTGTCTGTGTAGTAGGAATTAGACATCCTGGAGTGGGTAAACGTGCCTTGGAATTCATTGGTGGCGGCGGTGGTGGGAGTGTGGTCGACTGTTCGCCGTGGTCTGGCTCGCTTAGTGCGGGAAATGTCACGACTGAGGCAGGGGGGTATATGTCAGTCCTGTGCCGACTTCGCAGGGAACTGTACAAGAATACGCCTTGAATCGTAAGGGGAAAACCCAGGGAAAGTGTGTATGCAGAATTAAAACCGTTAAATAAGCTACGCTTATACCTCAAATATGTAGTAGCTGTGTAAAGAATGAAACTCGTGGTGCTGACGGCAGGGCACAGTATTATTGAGCCGAGACTAAATATGACGCGACGAAATAGAATATGCCCATATGTAATGCAGCATAATTTTACAAAAAATGGGCATATCGAAAGGGCATTTCTCTGAACATGGGAGCATTGCATTCGCCGTCTATATTTTTGTTTAGGGATGCCATATTTACAATGGTGAAGTTTGCGAAAGATCAGTTCCTCGTGGATTTTTGCTGCGTTCACCGTGCATGTAATATGCAGACCAGGTCTGGAAGGAGGGAAACCATTCAGAGACACCTTCCAGCTTTTTTATGTCTTTTATATTTGTTTGTTGTCCAAGCTTTAGGGCACTAACTTCTATCAAGCAGGTCATGGAATCCTATGTCTACCGCAGGTTTTGCTTGGGTCTTGGATGAGGGTAAGTGTGAGCTACGTGAACGCGGTAAGTGTTCAGATTGCAGGTATGCGTCTCGGAGACAACGTCCTCGTATGCACACACGGGGAGCCCGTGTTTTTATGACCAGCAATACTGAACCTAATTTAATAGCGCTGTTACGTATGTGGTGCGCGTTGACAAAAAGAAAAAAAAATAATAATAATCAAAATATGAAGCGCTGACGATCCGCACTACGAAATTTGACAAGAAGAAAAGTTCTGAAAGTAGTCCCTGATTGTGCTAGTACATTGCATTGTTCTTACTGGGGAGCTCATTGGTCTTTGCATTGTTCGCTGTCTTCTTTCTGTTCTTATTTGCGAGAAGTTTGACCTGTTGCGGACTACTCTAATTTCTTTATCGCAACTTCTCTGGCGGAAGTGGTGGGGAGAGAAAAGGACAATGAGGTTCTGAGTACTTAGCTGCTTCATTTAAAACTGATCTGGTGCAGAGTGAAACGACCTACCAGCATGTGACCTCTACCTTAACTTTTTTTGCAATACTGGGAGGATACCAAAGACTAAGGCCAATTTTATGCAAGTAATGGCATTCTGGAACATAGTGCTGATCCACTGGCAGTACACCTGGGACCACAGCCTTTCTGAATTTTCTGCAATGCATAAGACTGCGTGGTGTCCGCCGGTATCAGCGTTCCCGTGTATACATCTGGTTAGTACTAGTATAAGCTTCCTCCACTTGGCCAACCCAAAGGCTGAGCGGTGCGCCTTAGAATGGAAGGTGTATTTGTACCTGCATTGTTCGTTTGTGTCCCTAAACTTTATTACGCCTATAATGATGGCGCATATAAAACAGGGTGTTGCTGGCATGCCACGAGCACACAATATTCCCCGAGCAGGGTTAGGAAAAGTGAGAGTACAGGTTGAAGTTTGCATTGTACAAAGCTGAAAACCAACTATCGGGGACAAATTATTATGTAAATCAGGGTAAAAAAGATCCCTGGAGCTGGTACGCAGGAGACAACTGAAGCACACCTGGACAAGTAAATGCAAACACTCGATTCTATCGTCAATCAATTTCTGCAGGAAATAAATATCACGGTTCTGCTTTCTTAAGGGCAGTCACAACACACGCGAAAATTATCATAAGCGAGGTACACTCCCCTCTGCACAAAGCGGTCATAAAGATGAAACGAATTTTCTCTGTACCCCCTAATTTTATTTATATATTTATTTATATAATGCAAGAACTATGGAGGAGGAGGTCAGACGGACGCGTAAATATATATATATAAGCCAATAGAAAAATGAAGCTTGCCAGGCATTGCAACGCCGCCTTGGAGTCAGTGTAAATATCCCACCGCTGTGGCCCGTAGTTTACCAAGCGCTTCAAGGAGAAAAGGACAGCGTACAACTCAGCCGACGTGGATGAAGTACAGTGGGACAGTCTGTATCCGTGCGAGGCAGCTTCAGAGGGAATA
>JARGYV010107901.1:0-17568 GCA_029532675.1 Ornithodoros moubata | reverse complement strand
AGTTCGCGGCACGTCAGAAAGACAGCGACAAAAAGATAAGACACCTGATGACCACCCCTATTGCACCCGACTTTCAGAACATCGTGCCGCTTGGGACTGTGCTGCTTGGGGAGCCTAGAGAAACGGTACCGATGCAGCACTCCGCCATATTCTTCTCACTTACGGACATGTGACTGACTGGTATAGTCATTGTGTGGTTCGAAGCGAATCAGAAATCTTTCAAGAATCTCCAAGTCTACGGGGTAGATGGAATGCGTGATGAAAAGGCGCGACAGCCCAGGTTTTCCCTCAAGCATGAGCATTATGCATCTCGAACATCGCCCTCAGGAGGCAACACAACAACAACAACAGTCGTGTTGTTAGCCTGCCTCGACCGGAACCATTTTTTTACTTCCTCCTTGTGCGTTTCTTTTTTCTTCCTCGCTTTAACAGCTGTTCCAATGGGAAGCAGCCCCCCGTGAAGGTCACTGACTGCCTCCATCTCGTCAGGCTGGCTTTCGTACGCGCCAAACGAGCATCTGAAACCTGGATCGGGCGGTGTCGCGCACTTACTCCGGTGGAGCCTTCCTGAAAAGCCCACGCGGAAGGTCTCGGCATTTGCAGGAGTCGCTTCTTTAAGGTTACACCTGTTAAGTGGTGTCGCCCAGAGGAATGTCATCCGGGATTGCTACAAATGGTGCCTTCGTTGGCGATCAACGTGATATACCAAGTATACCAAACCCTGAGCGTGTCTTGCAACTGCTGGATGTCCAGCACCTCGTATTCAGCGATGGGGTTTAGTACCAACCTTGATACGATATATAATTTGACCCTGACAACAGCTTCACAAGGCGCGCTTCCAAACTATTTTCCTTTGCTACATTTAGAGAAGAAAACTGACCAAGGTTGGCAACATTCAGTGTAGCTAACGTGTTCTTAACCTGTTTTTGTGTTGCAGCTACTCCCAGTGAAATAATCTGAGAGATAGCGGCATTCGAAGTATACATGTGACGATTAATCAATTCATTGTTGCAACCGCTAGCTGAATTGCGATATACAGGACACGAAATGTCACGATCGATAGCTCCTATTTCGGATCATGTGGTGTCTCGCAATAACAGGACATGATAATGAACTCATCTGTCGGCACAAACACGTCTTTAGCATGTCACGCGCTCTCCTTATCAATCCATAGCCTTGCCCCAATCACATCAAGGTACCCAGCTGTGTTTAAAGTTCCTGACCAGTACGCGACGAAATGATCACCTCTGATGCCAAGATGAAGGATGTCACGCGTAATCTGTGCTGGAGCCATCATGCGCGAGTGTAACAGCTCCGTCATCTTGTAGTATTTTTTGATCACGAGTGTTTGTAACCCTCTTATACCACAGGATTGCGTAACGGGGCAGGTAACGCTCCACTTTACTGTCAGCGTTTCGTATCCTTGTTGTTGTGCAGTCCTAGTTGCTCTCCTTCCAGGCAGCATCCATGGAAGAGAATGGTCCAGCCTATCTACTGTCCGTCCACACTGGGGTCATCGGCTGCCCTCCTCTGATTATGGGTGGTTCCTTCTTCCCGCTCAACGCCCTGCACGAAGCGCGCCCAAAGGAAAAGATGCCAATTATCTCGCCATCAGCCGCTCGAACACAGCTTGGAAGGGCGGGTCACGGCCTTATATGCACGCGCCTGTCTTTAACCCTCTTGGCCATGCAGCGGTTGAGAACGTCCTCCGTTATGGGATCTTGAGAACAATGGGTCACGATTCTTCGTACCCGATAGCCGGGCACAAGTCATTTCAATGCCTTTTGCTCTATGCTATCTGTCAAGGAAACGATGAAAAGGTGATTTTGAGACTGGGTCATCGTGCTGCTAATTTTAGCAAAATTTTGGATCCAACGCGCGTCATCAGGATGCTGATTGGAGTCTCGCTCGTGCCGGCTTCGAGGCTGGTATACATCTGAGGGCTGCTTTACTGATATATGCATGATTATGCGTACACGAAACAGGCATATTCTCATCGGGTGCTATCATACTTCTGCTGTAATACCCCGTATCTGTTAGTACGGTACAGATCATCTACAGATTTTATTTTTTATGTTGGCTCATTTATAGCTTGGAAGGACACAATTGGAGGAACCCAGCCCAAGCCCAACGGATAAAACCCACGCAGCAGTAGCTTTGATGAGAGTTGGCAAACCTAGGAGAATGGCTGCATTTGAGCTCTTATCGTGCGCAGAAAATAGAATGGTCTCGAGGGCAGACTGAGCTCACAGTCTCTTTCACCTCGTCTCATAAGAGGTCAGTGATAAGACGATGTCGAGTCGCTGCGCCAATCAGCTTCGGAGGTGTGATTTGCACAGAGCTCTAGGATCGCGCACGTGATTCGTGAGGTCGTTTCCCCGTTGCTGAAGATAAGGCATGGGCTGAGAATGTCTAACGTGATAACAAAGTTTAGAACAGTGTGGAGTCTATAGCGGATGGACGCCTCGCTGGATAGGCAAAATCGTAAAGCGAGTCTTTTAGTGCATCTCTGTTTGTCTGTCCGTTTGATAAAGGCTTCGCTGTTCTTGAACGACTTTCTTCGTGCGTGCATAATTTCTAACGGTACTACAAACGGACTGAGGGACGGAAGTGGCGTAACCGTAACTTTTTAAAACCGAAAGAATATGGCAACAGCTTTTATGGTAGCGTCTTCTGGTTTCAGGGCCTTAAATGGACGTGAGAATATACGGGGCTTCTACTTTTGCGCGGCCTTGTTTCCGAAGGGCACATGGATATATTCTCGGTGGCGCCACATTGAAACGTTCGGTTCCGTCGACGTAATCCTCTCACGCCTTCTACATATTTACGTACATATCCCTGAGCGTGTATGCCACTTTGCAAGGCGGCCGACCTTGCATCAGCCGAGTTGGAACACTCCTAGAAGCGTCTTCCGACGAAAGATTCTTATCGACTGCTGCCGTAACGACGAAGGTTCTCGGATACTAGGAAGGGCAACCGGATGGCGTATACATATAACACGCGTTGGCAAAACAGTCTCCATATAAAGAATTATGGATCACGAGGGAGCTTTTGACGAGGAGACCGATTACGAAGCAGGTGGTCTCCAGATGACGGAGAAGAAGAAGCGTCGTGTTGGCGGACTGTTGCCACATTTTTTGCGCAGCTGCAAACCCGGAAGACTCGGTTCCTGTGAAAGTTCGACGCCACGGAATCTCTCGTGAAGTTGAGGACGCAGATAAAGCACTGCTACGCCCTTTTCGAGCCTCTTCTGTCTTGTGGGTTGTTTTGAACGTGTACGTGAGGGGTGAGGTAGTCTTCGAACGTCATGACATGGGTACTTGTCTAAATTTGTCTTTCAAGACGGCTACCCCAACGGATAGTGCGTGCAGCGCATCTCTCTTCGTTCGCACGTGCCAGAGGTCATCGCAACCGGTGACAATCTTCGTCCGAAAACCCACCAGCAGGTGTCCACATATACAATGCGGGGGTCCCTTAGTTAATCCCGGCGGTAATCTGGATGTGCCCAGTTAATCCTCCAATTAGGACCAGGATTCTAGAGGTCAAACCTCCCATTGCCTCACCGTGGGAAATGCCTCGAATGGAGAAAGCAAGCGTGTATGGCGAGAAGGCATCGGAAATTGGGACTTGCTTGGCTTCGGGCATTCCGCTTGTGTCATCGGCCTCTGTGACACCGTCTGGTGGCCATCGAGAACACAAAAGACGTAAACCTTGTAGGAGACAAAATAAGCGGCACTGAGAAGCTTCTTGGATGGAATTATTAATATTATAGAAGCAGGCGACAGGGTGGCGTAAGACACGACACAAGTGAATGTGATCAAACCGCCCTGGCAGGTGTCACGGTTTTCGTAAATTGAATTCCTGAGTGATGGTCGACGGTGTCGTCCCATCAGGGATGATCGCTAGGATTTTGATTGATATCAATCACGTTAATGGAAACAAAGCATCTATCAACGACCAGAAAGAATGACTGAAAGATATTTATGTTGTCCGTGCTTCTATAAGGGGCACAGCCATGGTATAGTCAGGAAAACTGCGATCCTTTTTTTATGTTCTGGTTTAAATTTTAACCACAATAACAAGAACTTAATCTTGATGACTACAGCACATTGAATGGTACCCGTGTAGAAAGCCAAACGCGTATTACACCTGAAAGGTTTCAGGACAGTGCTGCACTTGTCCAGTGACATCATATTGCTCCACGTTGTCGTACCAGTGCATTGTATAGGAAATGAAACAGCAAGAGTCATACATATGAACACGTTCTTACAGACGTTCTTTACAGACAGTTAGTGGACTAAGTTTCCAATAATATTTCCCCGGGGCCTGCATCGCAACTATTATTATTTTATATTTTCAGCTCCAGTCTAATCCACGCACATTTCCTCTCCTTTGTTCAATTTATTTTAATTGCATGCTTCAAATCACGCGGAAGCAGAGCCAAGGACTACAGACTCCGCGAGCAATGATATCTCTGCCCTGTTACACCCCTCTATATCCAACGCCCCTGCTATTCCCGAAAACAAAGAAACCCAACGCTAGCCACTTGAAAGGCACGCGCACGCACAAACGTTGGACGGAAGGCCGTCGATGCCGATGCGGAAGCGAAGCCAGCGTCAACGGCGCATCGCCGTCGACGAGGGCCATTGTACAGGCGCTGCCGCAATTATTGTGGCTATACGTTGTGGCTGCTGCAGGTGAATGCTCGTCGGTCCACGTTGGGCGGTTCAGCCAACCGGTCGTTCCTGTTGCGGCCGCTGCTGCCGGAAGACGGAACGGACGGCAACAGCTGGACGGCTGCCAGTCGTGTCGCATGCGTGCCCTAGCCTGGCATCTACTATGCGCTATCATGACAAAGGCTTTTGTCTCTCGGATGAAATTGTTTAACTGTGAGCAGCGAGCAGCTTCGGTATGTACCTAGATGAAGGGCGCAGGTGACGCGAGGTGACACGTGCGCGCATTCCGCGCAGCTGCGTAAGCTGGTGAAACAATCAAAAGCCTTTGTAGTAAGGCATTTCAATTACTGCACCCCGAAGTAGTGAATTTGCTTTGGTGGTCCGGATACAGCGGGTGCGCTTGACGTTCCTTCGGTCTCCACAGTTCATGCGTAGCAACACTGCCCGTAGACCAGATGTCTTTTATACGTCCTGTGGAACGTCGGAAGCACTTAGACTACACCACAAGAACTTTCTATCCCTGGCGGTGAAAAACGGAAGCACGATGCATGCAAGCTGCCGCCCCATGCCGTATGTGTATGACGGTCATCATAAGGGCAGTCATCAGCTCTTTTCCGTGATCATGCGGAACTTCATCAGTTCCATCAGAGACTGAAGCGTTAAAAAAGGCAATTTCAACGCAGTATATCTTGCTTCTAATTAATCATGTACAGGTCCCACAGTGCTATACCGAAAGGTAGCTTTGTAACTTCCTTTAACATTCCAGTAAACGCCTGTTATATTGACTGAACGCAAGGAACGGGGCAAAGGGGAACGCAACAGGGCTTCTTCTCCAGTGCAGCTTCTCGGCCACCCTTCCAACGAAACCCGAAAAAGGAGGAAAACCTCGTTTATGCCAAAAAGGTCGTACGTCTTGCCCGTGACCGGCCGAGCAGGGGCAGGTCATACATCATAATTACATATTCAGGTAGCAGTCAGACGCAGTCATTTAGCCGCTTATCCGGAAGCAGTTCTTGAGGGACACATATATTCACCGCGGTGCTTCACGAAAGACGTGCGTTCGCCTGGAGGGCTCGCGGCCACTCACCTACTGTCAGTGTTTTTCTTATGAATCGTGAAGGAAGGAACCACATCGAAGAAAGGATAAAACCTGTCCTTCTACGGGGAACACCATAAGGTGCCGCGGGTGGTTGACGGCCCTTGACGTCTGTGGCGTGCTGTTGGAAACGTGTTTTAGCTCCGGTGAAGCTTCTCTATTTATGTCACACGTCCATCATTCATGAAGTCAGAGTGATGAAGGCAGGAAGTACATTCCGAGTTCGGGACTTAGGTGATAGCGTAAGGAATGAAATTATTTTCATTGCTGCTAAGTCTGCCAATGATGAACCGCATGTGTCAGGTGGGATATTTGCGTGGCCCTTCGTTCTAAAATCTCACCACCACTATCCGCACCATATCATAACTTAACCACATATCGGCATGAAAATGCCAAATCTTCTCCAGCACACATAGCTATCAAGTACTGTTGCTGTGAATTTGAGATAGCAGTAAAAGTTCCACCTGGTGCTAGGGTCGAGCACCTTCAATTATTTTTAAAGATACCTGTATTGATCTGGCGAGATACAAAGTTGCCGGAAAACCAAGCACGGCTGCGAACAGAGGCCACGAATATGGAAAGCTTGAACAGCGTCTGTTCGCAGGGTGGAGTAACTAAGTCTGCCGAATGAAAAGCAAAGCTTTGGGAAGATTTTAGGATATTACGGAATACTTATTACTGCCGTCTACGTGAAGAAAGCCCCACGTCTCATTACGCTTTTCAGGTCATGGCTGCCTGCAGAGATGATCATCAGCCGTAAAAGGAGGACAGAACATACGTTGAGAGATCTTGACGGGCTTTTATCAACTCTTGCTGTCAACGTTGATAAATGAATGGCTGCACTTTGCACAGTATACTCGCCATCGTATGCTGTTCGACCCTGGTGCCTCCTTCTTGTTGTGTATGAAACAGCAAGAACTTGGAATGAACACCTTCAGAATCTATACCGGAACCTACAGCCTCACATAATTGGCTTCTTTATACCGTCTCGCTCTCTGTCTCCTTCCCTTAAGTATCTTTTTTTCTTTCTTCCTTTAATTTGTATCTACACATTGCTGGATGTCAACTTGATTTTGTTGAAAAAAAGAAAAAAAGGAAGAAGAAAAAGGCACAGTGGGGAGAGTGTAACAAAATTATTCAGTGTTCACAGCTTATTCATTTCTTTACCTTCGCATTAATTTTGTTGACTTTTTCACAGACTGCTTTTACTATCTTGTTGGTAACAGTCTATAGCTCTTTTCGGCCTAAAAAACATTGAAAAGCGCAATCTGCATTTCTCCACACGGAAAGACCAACCAATGTTACTGTATGCCCGTCGTCAATGGCGGTTCAGAACATAACACCATGTGATATTTATGGCATATATCGCGTTCTGTCTGCCGTTATGGCTTCGCATGCGCCATTTCGGCGAATGCGCTGGGAACATGCGTGTCCTTGGCCATGACACGCCAGCGCGATATTCTAGAGAGCATGCACGCCGTCTGCTGCGTTGACGTGACGTCAAATCATTGAAACAATGGCAGGCAAAACGCGACTGGGTGCAATGAAGCGCTGCAAAGTGTGTCCGCTGCCCTAAATGTAGTCATTAGAGCCTGCTCTAATTGTTGTATGCATGGGTGTGACAGCTGCCCAAGGGACTGCTGGTTACGCTCGCTTGCTGCACGACGCCCAACGAATTTTTGTGAACAATAGGTGTCACCGCATATCGAATGCCATTGACAACGCAAACAACCGTAACTTAATGCGCCACAGCTCTTTGCACTTTTTGGGAAGGCCTTGGGAACAGAGTGAGTAAACGCTCCATTCTGAACTCTTTCATATCCTGCAAGGTTATCCAATACCATCCTAGTAGTACCCACAGCTCCAATTGGTTTTTAGTTAAAAAAAAAAAAACACCACCAATGCTTAGAACGTTTTTCTTGCTCTCGAGATGATCAGACGCGTGCGGGGCGAAAGGAACCATAAAAAATGGTTGACCATAAAACCATACCACGTTACCATACCATAACGTTACCAAACCATACCATAGCACAACGTTAAAAACCATAAAAAAACAAAAAAGGACAGTTTCATTGTTTTACTGAAATTGAAATTGAAGAAGAAAAAAATGGAGACGGAAGTCCCAGAGAACTGGAACCGGCTACTCCAGAGCGCTAAAGGAGAAAAGTGCCTAGTAAGTGCCATGTTTACTGCAAGATACTTATACATATAAACAGTGCTTCTTCCTAACCCATGCAGTTCCAGCCTCACATTGCCGCGGCAGCTGAGTTATATGAAAACGGTAAAAGTCACGCGCACATCTAAGAACTTGGAACATGTACAGCTACATTGCACACGATGGAAACGGATCTCCACTTTGTGTGTCACCATTTTGTTGGCGCAGTGCTCGCGTATTCTCCCCGCTGACTCCTTCCTCCCGTTTCGTAAAACTCAAGACGAGCGTGTCCTTCTTCGTCCTGAGACACGAGCTGAAGGAATAATGAGAGGCGGTTTCAGATGAAGCCTCAAGAACATGCGACTGTCGATCAAAACGTTGTGTTCTGAAAGCATGGTTGCGCATGATGAGATCTCTTTCGCGAAATTCAGCTCTGTTCAATTGAAGCCTTTAAAAGCAGCATCATGAAATATGCACGCTGGAAAAAGAAATTATTGGTGAGCGGAAACAAATACATGAACCGTTTTCCAATAGGATGACGATGGTTATGGAAAGAAAACTGTGAGACGTTCTCCAGTATGTTGGTTCTAATCATCAGGCTTTTCTTATACTGTTATCCTTGTACCTTACATCTGACCAGCCAAATGTCCAATGTCGTTGTCCTATTAGTTCGGATGAGTAAGTGGAGTACAGTCAAGAGAACAAGTATATGCGCCCTAATTCTAGAGAGAAGATGCCTCAAGATTCTTTGGAGGAATATTTGAGGAACCATTGAACGAGAACGCAAGAGACAATGCTGGTGACGTGGGGTCACCGAAACCACTGCAGGCGCTTTCACTATTCTGTAATGCGTGGGCAGAGCCGCTAGCGTGGGCTTTGCGCTCCAGAAGCATTTCCACAAGGCGAAGAGTTCCATAGATAATGGCATCACATAAGAAAAGTAACTGTTGAGACTCTCTTTTAACAGCAACAAATCGTCCTGGGAACTAAGAATAAAAAGCAATAATAAATAAGTCGCTACCAAGCCTTGTAGGAGTTTATCTGCGTCATAAAACTAGAAAACAACAACAACAAAAAAAGTAATAGCATCCGTTTCAGACAATCGAGAATCTTGGGTGTGATTATAAATGATAGTGTGGAACGTGTTCGCAATTTCACGGCGAGTCGGTACCAGCCAGGCTGCCCACGCGCGGGTTGGGATTACGCGCACGGAGTCAGGACGAAGGCATCTCATCACTGATAGTCGCTCGGGTTAGTTCAAATAACTGGAATCGTTGGGACGAACTTGTGAAAAAGATGATAAGCGTGGGTATATGTACAGCTTTGAAAGATTCATGACCCGGTTAATTGCGGGGACTTGGATTATTCCAGTACACGATGAAGGTGAGGTTCAACACCAGCAAGTTTTCTTGCCAGGCTACTCATGTCATTTCATGCGCCAGCCCTGAAGGGATTGCTGAGAAGCCTTTGCTTCCTGAAACTATTCTGAGCTCATCAATCTCGTGCTATCAGCTCCGAGCTACCTATTCTTAATAACCTCGTGCAATCAGCTCCGAACAAATCTAGCGTACTTTATGATTCCCAAACTATTCTGGTCCTCTGGACCAAACAAACTGGTCCCAAACTATTGGGTGCCAGGTGCACCGTTTGAGAAAAGGGTGCTCCCTCTTTTGTATACCAAGTTCTTCAAGCGCTTGAATGATAACACTGTGGGAAAACCGTGCAAAAACAGTAAAAACAGTAAAAAAGTGCTCTTGAGAGGTCCTGCGCGTTATGTAACGGCGCGCGTTTTTCACGAAAATATTTCCCTGCAGAATTCCCCTTCAGGTGTCTGGACACACAAATTCTGGCCACTTCACTATGAGAGTGACTATGTTGCGTCGGAGTTTGACGGTTTCGATTAAATGTGTTTGAAATAACGAATATGCATACGTGATGCCTTGGTTTATCGTGTATACTGATAGCAGTACAGAGACTTTTAGCAACACTGCGCGTTATGCACCAGTGCGCGTTATACATCGAACGTTTTTATAAATTCGACCCATTTTTAGGAGTGCGCGTTATACACGAATGCGCGTTATACACCGGAAAATACGGTACGTTGTTTGTAACGCACTTGTGTGAACGCCCTCTTGGCGCCACAGCCGATGTTTTTCATGATCATCATTTTCCACTGCACTGAGTGTCCTTGTCAACCAGCAGACAGAGAGAGAGAGAGAGAAGGGATTAACGATGCCATCTGCTCATTTTAGATTGGGACCAGATGGTGGAGGAGTCGAACCTCTTCGCCCAGCAAGGTCGCTGCAGACGCGACCCAAATCGCTACGGCGAGAAAAAATGTCGGCCACGGCTTCGGATTATGCATCCGAAGCCCCAACATGCCTCGATAATCTTCACCGTCAGTTGATGATATCGCAGGCACAATGCTGTTATCTGAACCGCATGTAATGGTAAGCGTCTGCTGCATTGTTCATGATATCCGACGCACACGGGGAGATTGGAATATGATGGCCTCTACGGGTACGCCGATAGCTCTAAGGAAAGTTTGATAAGAGGTGTGAATGCAGTGAAGACTGTGGGCAGAGAGAGTGAAGGCACATCCGTCGAATGAGCTGCACACGCTGGAAGCAGCTAACACCTTTGGAGTTATTTCGCACCAAAATCAAAGCCACTCAGTAGATGTGAAATGCAGAGGTGGGTCACAAGAACCAGCGCACACTGTGTACAAAACTCTGCTATCTATCTGCTTCCAACCTGAAGCACTTTTCTCTCATTTCATATAAACTTGGTTGGAGAAAAAACTTGCATATACATAATTTGCATCAGAGTCCTGCAATTGTCTGAGCCAGACATGGCTGCACTCATCATACTGGCCTAAAATTGGCGCCCAAAGCTCACAAAACGCTTGCAAGTACAGTTCGCAGTTGAAAGCAAGGTGACAAAGGACAGGTGTATTGTGTACCTTGCGATTTCAAACCCAACGCCTCCCCGAGCAAAATGCCGCTTTATCAGCCAATACCGCTGAGTACAGCACCAGGGCTGCGTAAGGCGAATGCCCACTTAGGACGACAATACGGGACCAGGAGGCAATTATCTGCCGTAACTATCACGAAGACAAAAGGATGACCTCTTCTGTACCTTCACGATAAGCGCCGCAGAGAAAGAACGCTTCGGTTCTCATAACTGCGTGCGTTTATAGTCGAGATAATGGCTGACATTCTTCCAAGGTCGCCTTTCAGACGAGCTCATAAACTTTGAAACAATTTTATTTTCGACAACGGCGGCGTCCTCAATCTCGGAACCAGCTCGGCCACAGAAGCTCGACGGCTGATCAACATGCAAACGTCGCCGGTCGTTTTGCCTGTCTCCTATGCGTCATCATTGGAGCTGTCACGAGTCCATTTCGGTTACGCTGCGTGCTCTTGAGACAGCCTGAAGCCCTTGGAAATAAGTGCATCCTACTTATTTGCTGAGTGCATATTCAAGGGCGCGCAAGCGCTGTTCGACTTTTGAAACAGCACTGCAGTTAGATAAGTCCGATTGAAGCCTACGCATACATGTGACTCATGTACGCTGTCCTTGACGGCCTGAACAATAGCCCACGCTGTTCCTTATGATTACGCTGTACCTTTCCAGACCTTTAAGACTCCAACCTCTACAGAAGGAAGTTTGGCCGAGACGGCCAACCAATCGCGTTCATGTATAACGCAAAAAGAAAATATATATGTATATATGTGTATATTAATGGAGAATTGTTAAAAATGCAATACATCTTAGAAGCATTTCAATGACATTTGATGCGTCGGTGGCGGAGGTACACTGTCTTTAATGTTTTGTTCAAAACAGCCTAATAAACGTAAAAGGCAAGCGTACCGGCTCCACTTGGCAAAGTTGTTAATTCGTGTGTACTTCAGACGCATTCTTCCCATTCGCTTTCTTTTTCTACAGCCGGAGGCGTGAGTCGTGCACACGGCGCCAAAAGGTACACGTATTTCTCTTTATGTGCTATAAAAAGTCCCGCACACGGACAGGAAAATTTATAAGTTTTCTGCAACCCTTATCCTAACCCACAGCCACAGTCACCTTCACGATATGGCACTACTAATCTGATAAAAAATAAAGATAACAGAACGTTCTTGCTAGCAAACATCGCGCACTGCCCCACGCGATTCGTCCAGTTAAGTGGAGCTGAGCGAAAATTGAACTGAGCAACCCTTTGGCATTAATCGTGCACATGACAGGTGTCTTGGATCGCACCGGTTGACATTCGATCGGCGCTGTAAGGGCTGCAGTATGTGTGCCTTTGGAGCAAGTATCGATTTTTTTCCCGGCTGCCTACTTGGGGCGGTGTAGGTGAGTCAGAGTAATCAATCAATGTGGGTCATTGTCCCGCTACCTCTCTCGGTATTGCACCGATCGCTTTCTTTTTTGTCGGTTTTGCGATGAACACGTCAGTTAGGGGAGAATCGATGGGTTCCTATGAGCCAGGGGTTTACAAAAGACCATACCAGGGGGAAGATGGCAATGGCTATAGAAAATGTCTCCACTTTTTTTTTTTTTTCTACCAAGTATACGGGGATTCAGGTAACTGATGGGGGTAGGCGGTGTCTTCTTAGGTTTAGTAGGGGAGAGAATAGTTCGGAAAGAAACAAATAATGAAAATGCAAATTAAAAAAAAATCGTCGAAATTCGAGTGGCTGGTTTTAAGAAGAGAAGTCTCAAAATCCCTGCACGAGTAGCGTTGAAATTTCTCTGGACCTACTGCGTTAAGATGAACGACTAACTTCAAGATTGCCAGTTAAATTTGGCTTTTTGTTGACTAATGTTGACTACTTTTGTTGACAATTTAAATTGCTTGGGATATACTTTGTAGCTTGATATTGTCTTTTTCGTCCTCATATTTATTAGGAAATGTGCTGCTATTGAATACTTTCTGTAGTGATTTGTTTAGTTGCATTGTCAAACATTTGATGTGCATGATATGTTTTGCGTAACGGTCCCCCAAGGGACTAACAGTATTGAAAATAAAAAAAAATGATTTGGTCATATCAGGCGATTAAATTATGTTTCTACAAACTTGCAGAATATGTTGTTTGATTGAGAAACAGGAACCGGATGTAACACTGTATTCACTCAGTACAATCTTTCATCTTTACATGAAATTCGCTGTACAACAGTGCCCTTTATGAGACTTAGAGTGCTAGGCATGAATAATGTCTCAAGCTTCAGCCCCCACCGTCCCTGGATTTATCTCTCAATGCGAGCGTGCTGCAGGTTCTTTCCCAGACAGGGTGTCTCCCGCAGTGACGATAAACGACGCCAGCCGTTCTGTCTGGGCGCATGCGAGCCGAGAACGGAGGCCAGCATCCGGAGGTTCCATTTCGGTACCTGCTGAAGTGCCGAGCAGGTTAAGCAAATCACGCTGCACAGCCTGTGTGTAATTCGTCGTAGCTATATTTCTCATCATAACCCATACTGCAAATATCTTTGCCACGTTATATGTGCCTAGACACGTAGCTACAGCTGTTGTCCTATTGTTCGGCGATGGCGACGTATGGAACGTAATATTTTAGAGCCGATCCAGGTGGACGCATCACCGCCAATGTGCGTCTCACTTGCATCGTATCAGCCACGTGTGGCAGTAAATCACAATGGATTGGGCCGGGGCTGGCGTAACAGTCAGACATCCCTCGTCGAACGATACAAAATACCGAGGGGGCGAAACAAAATAGAACAGTGGTCGCAGTCATCGTTCACTATTTGTTTATTTAGTTTTTTTACGATATCAATTTTTAGAGAATGCGAGACAAAAAGAAAGGATAGATTGCAATTTTTTATTTGAATTTACGAAATATGCCTATAATAAATGCTACACCACCATGTAATACGTGATAATAACGCGTCTGACGTACACCGAGGCACTGCACTTAATCAAAATTTGAAATATCTGAACTCGGATTTGTCATATCGAGTTTTACCTTCCAGAAGCCCAAACAGCAAGGTACTGCAGCCTCAACTTCTCGCCTTCGATTTTTAATATGAAAATATTGACGTCTGAAACATCCTGCTGACCAGCTTCTGCTGTATTCAGCTGTCTTAAAATCCGAAAAATGTTACTGCACACTAATGACAGACCTAGTCAATTCATCCGTTCCATCCCTTCGTCCATTTGGGATGACAAAAAAGAACTTTATCTCCGTATGCGAGGCTTGATAAGCCGCAGTCCTGGTTCCTTTGTTTACAGCGGGCGTCCTCCCAATTCCGTTGAGGAGACGGTCCCCGTCTCGCCAGCTGACAGATCCCCCTCTCCCCCCATGGGCTGCAGGGGGAGGGAAACAGCGTGTGCAATCCAGTTATGCTGGAGGCTCTAAAAACATCGCCTACTTTTTTATTTTGTATACACTCATAAAAGCTGACGCCGTGTGTGTGTTCTTTGAAAGTTGTGAGGAGGTCCCTTTTAGAAGCGAGTTCTTTAATATACAGCACCCGGCTGTTTTGGGTGGGAGTCGTTGGACGCGGCTTTGTACACTGTGCCGCCTTGTATTTCGGACTGCGCGCACATTTTCATATCAAGTGCGTGGTTCCGAGTACTTGCAGTCGACGTTTTTATTGCATCAATGCTTGCATTATATATTGTGAAGCTTAAGGATTCAGAACGAAAGAGACAGGCTCCATTTGTGTTTGTCTCATCAGCTTGATATGCAATTTGTTCACGCACTTTGAGGCAATATCGGCTTCAGCAAGGCTTATGTCTTGAAGACGCTGCTCCTCTAGCCGAGCCTACCAGTCGCCGCCATCTTTGAGACTTCTTGTGGCCTTCACGACGCGTCAGGAAACGACACAGTTGCCTTAGGCATGAGTGTCCCCAGAAGTGGGAGGAGTCGTAAAATCTTCACTGAACGTTTGGAAACGGCAAACCGCAGCAGGGCACGAACTGCCTCGACCCTCGATCAATCCGGACAGATATTGGGAAAGCTTTCGGAAGCCGTCGTGACCGCT
Organism: Ornithodoros moubata; assembly: GCA_029532675.1. Taxonomy (NCBI): domain Eukaryota; kingdom Metazoa; phylum Arthropoda; class Arachnida; order Ixodida; family Argasidae; genus Ornithodoros; species Ornithodoros moubata. The sequence goes on along the minus strand of JARGYV010107901.1, from coordinate 2,642 downwards.
CACTGAACGACGCGATGAATCTTGTCAAGTGTGATTAGGTTAACGTCTCCGTAGGTGGATGTAGCAGGAAGTCGACGGCACGACCAGCGTTGATCCTCTGCACAAGACGCCTCAAAAGAAAAAGACTAGGTGTGGGAGACGATCTGTCAAAGCAGGAAAATGACTGCCCAGCGAAGAAATAAGCAATGAGAAGAGAGGGGGTCAATAAAGGGCCGTGCACGGTCAGCTGCGCGTGAGTGTGAAGACCCGTAGCCGCCCTGGCGGTAGAGGTCACATAGGACGTCTCGCTCGCAAAGTGTGCGGCCGCTTTGCCTGCCTGCGACGAGGGCCTTTCAGCAACACGGGCCACGTAGATAATCTGTATAGAAACGTGGGGCGCACCCAGTATTCGGAGACCCCTCGCGGAGGAGTTGGGCCGCTTTGTGGCACGGACGGTACAAAAGCTGCAGGATGTTTAAAGGGTGCATTGTTCGTATGCACTGTCCCAGTGAGGAGGACATTAGATGGCTTTAGCACTGTTGTGGGGTAGATTGTCGCAGCGATTGAAGCTGAGGGAGCATCAAAGGCCGCATAGTTGCTATGGTGAACGGGAAAGCTGACAGTGGGGTCTTGCTGCACAGCCTCGTACTTTTTTCCCCTTTCATATTATGCTGCAGTGCCCTTATATGTCTTCCTTAGCCCTAGCAGGATTGGAAGTGAACAATTTGTGATCATATCGAGACCTGATAAGAACATTTCATTAAGGAACATTGGGGCATCGTGTATATTGTATGATGACTTGATTCTACTTTTGCACCAATATGTTAATTTTTTAATTTCTAGATGTTTTATTTCCTTCGGTGCCCGACTGTGAGTCTCTCGAAAAGCAACCGAAAGACCCGAGCCATTGTTTCCGTTTCTGAATGTGCCCAGGAAAGTCTAGAAATATCGATCCCTCTATTTCAGATACATATATTCAAATATTTTCAATTGTTTTCTTTTCTTTCTGCTCGTATAAAAAATAATATGGAGATGGTAGAAATCCCAATCTGTGTTTCAATTTTCATTCCTTGTTTAGTCGCTGTTTTCTCTTTCAATTCGGAGGGAAGAGGCACAGAAAGGAAGAAAGTAAACGGAATAAATAGAGATGGGTTGGGTACTGTGATGGGTCCTGTACGAAAAGTAATAACTGAAATATTCGCGCCAAACTACTTCTTGTTAAGAAAGTAATGCACAACTGCACATAAAGTATTTCAGTGAATAAACAAAAATATATATATACATAGTTGCATGTACTATGTATTGGCCATTTTCGCTTAGCGTATCTGAATAAAGTCAAGAGACGACAACTTTTGCTCGTGATGAAAGAATAGGGATCAATCGTTTTATCAAAGGTAATCTCTTCCTTCCCCCTGAGGGAAGTGCAAAGCTGACTGAGTTTTTCTCTTCTGACTAGCGAACTCTGAAATGAGAATCTCATTTTTAACGTTTACCGGCATGTGCCATAACCTTTCTGCGTTAAAATCCTGCTGTTCAACACAAACTGTTTCCGTGTGCGTCACAACCAGGTGCTGCAGACCAGGTATCGCGGTAAATACAAGCGAAAGAAAAATAGCAACGTTGCCCTGCCGTTATTTCGCCTCTCGCGTCATTAGGTAACGTTTAAAAAAGAGAAACACTGAACGAGAGCGACGCAAGATCAACGACCCGGAGTACCTGTTAGCTCGAGGGAGGTTACAGAAAGAGACCCCAGATAAAAATCTTCAACAGAAACGAGCCTAAAATTAAAGGGAGTCGCTACTGCACAGGTTACGCAGTGTCACCCCCCAAGGAGAGAAACCAATTTCGCAGTGACGTCACTGTGGTCATCTTCTTTGTCGCAGCGCACTATCTGAGGGCCTGGCCTGGCTCTCTTCCCGCCTTTGCTTGTTCCACAGATCCACTTCTTTGCTCGCCCTTTTATCTAGTGCCAACGTGGAGTAAAGTGGGCTGTGCCACTTGGGCGGTTTCCCCTTTCAACAACAACTGCCACAGCACTTGGTCTCTGTAAAGATGGAGGCTCCTTCTTTCCAATTTCGTTGCGCCACTCGGAGTCGCATCCTTGTCCTATTTGCAGAGGCGACTATTCTCTTTTTGCTGATCTTCACCGTTTTCTTTTCTTACATTCCAAAGATAACACGATGGATGGGATGCAGCAAGGTGTAGAAAGAAAGTGCGATTAACCCAGTCAGCGAGAAATCCTGTATGAGGCCACTGCACATTCAGTTTCTGCCTGATCCAAAGAAAACATCGGCTAAGCTACACGAAGCCGATCAAACGACCTTCGGTTCCTTTTCTTCCGGCGGCTGGAACTGCTCATTACCGCTGGCAACCGGATCCGGCATCGCGGACGTCATTACGCAGACGCTCCCTGTGACGTCTCCGGTTGGGGATATCCCCCTTTGCGTGGCTTTGCACGAATGGGAGGGGAGGTCTTTTCCCGTGTCAGCCGTGCAGAACCTTCTTGATTTCTTCCAGTTTAATCTTCCTCTGTTTTTCACTGTTGTTCGTTACGTCAGTGCTGACTGTAAAGTATATTGTACAGTGGAAAAGTGTAAGAAATTTTAAAAATTAGAAACCGCTCGCAGATTGGTTCGTCGAATCGTCGTGTCATTCGTTGAGAA
>JARGYV010107882.1:0-10890 GCA_029532675.1 Ornithodoros moubata | reverse complement strand
ATGTGCTATCAGTTTTTATTTTTATCATGCTAATATAAATCCTTCTCTACTGCTACCAGATATCAGAGCAAGCCGTCAGCGGAGCGGTCACGACAGTATCCTCTACAAACGTTGCAACACTGGGGTCGTCACAAGTCATTGTGTCGTCAGGTAAAGCCTGCGGAGAGCACATAGAAGATAAGGTTTCTGATGTCATGATGACATTTGCGGGAGGAGGGTGGAATCATCATATGTGTACATCATTCGATGTTATCATGAACATTTACTGTGTGTGAAATGGTGTGTCACAGCGGTGTAAGCATTGGCCTATTTCTTTTTTCAAAAAGGCATGGTAAACCCAGCAACAAATGTGCTGACTACGGCAGCTGGTATGTTGTCAGTGCCATTGACAACGTTGGGTCCCCAGGCCCTGGCAGCTCAGTTGGTTGCCTCTGGACTGAAGGGAACGACTCACAATGTCTCTAATGCAACATCCCTGTCCCTTCTGCAGGTGAGGCACCTGGGCTAGTATTTACAGACTGGTAAAGGAGCTGAGTGCATGCATTAGATTCACATGGTTAGAAAAAGAAAGCATACCTTGCCTGATACTGTGCAGCCTTTTGCTTTGTCAAAGCTTCTTTCCTTTAAGTTACCTTTTTTTTTTCTTGTGTGTGTCTATTGAAGGTCTGTTACTTAATGAGAGCAGATATTTGTACATGGCAAAAATGCATTCTGCTCAATGGCATTATATCCTGCTCTCTTAAAAAGCAGAAAAGTGCAGCACTTGCTACGTGTCAGTATTTTAGTTGTCTGAAGAGCTGGAATATTTCTTTATATCTCTCCAGGTCTCTGGTCCCCAGCAGTCAATGCCCTTGATAAGTGCACTGCCTCGTCCTGTTAGCCATGCCCCTGCCATAAGTCCCGCAGGTGAGGATTGAATTGCATGAAACATATTTATGGGGACCATGAAGAGATCCTGAAAAGGTCTTCTCCCAATGTTTTTATTGCATTTCTAAGCTCTAAACACCTTGTATTTCTCTGCCTGCAGTAAGAAGTGTTATTCTTAAGAGGAAACTCTAAAAGATAGCACTGTATTGTGGGTACACAGGCCCAAAATTAAAATCAGATAATAACATATCCTAAGCACATTTGCAACCTTAGGGCAGAGCAGCGGTCATTCCTGTGAACCATATTTTATGGAGAGCTAGAAATGCCCCAGAGTTTCTTCATGGTATCTCAGACAGTGTGCTGAGGTGGCATGTGATTCCAAATCACCAAACTGGTATTTTAGTTGCGGGCACTGCAGCTACCATCCATCCCCAGCACCTGCAGATGGCCCTGCAGAAACAGATCCAACAGCAGATGCAACAGGTACAGAACGCGTCATCTTCCCAACGCCGCCCTCGAAACCGCAAGAAATCCACTTCTATGAAGCCACAGTGAGCGCATCTGCAGAGCCTTGCGATAACTTAAAACAGATGACACCGACTGCAAGTTTTAGCTGCACCCCGTTGTTTTTTTATCTCGTCGTATCACATTCAGAGGACCACGACGGAGGGAACATTATTGGCGTCCCCGAATTTTAACTTTTTCTTCTTAAACTACGGTGTGACCAAGAAAGCTTTGCCGATTTTATGTGTGGTCCCTCATCCCCTTGGCCCAAGCCACATGAACTTTCACATTTTACGTTAAGTGTGCCAGTTACAATCTGTGCTGCCTTCCTCATCATGTGGGCATTTTACTTTATTTTTTTAGGCAAATTATTTTATGAAGATTATGGCCGTGAAGCTCAGCTTACTGCCTCAAACTCACTCTGCCTCAGACTGAGTCGAAATAATTATTTGGTGGGATGTTACCAGCTTCCCTACCCAAATTTTATCCTAAAGAGTGCTGTACAAAGAATGCTTTACAAATGTGTTTTACAAAAGATTATGAAGCATGACATATCCCATGAAGTTACCTTCAGCATAATAGCATTTAATAAACATTCCTATACCAAATAATGTTTCAAAATTTATGTCAGTCTTTATCAGTTTTCTTATGAGGAGCTCATAACATTGTGTCTCCACAGGATTCCAAGTTTGATAAAGACCTATGTAGCAAGAGCCGAGTGTCCTTGACGAGCTGACGTGATTGCTCAATGTATTTTTCTACAGACGACAGGCTCAGCGGGAATCCCCCTGAAAAACACAAAAATTGTGAGTGAAAACACCAATGTCTGCATTGGATAAATTTTAGCTATTACCAGGAATGTGTGTCATGCAGACTTTCTCGTCGTGTGTGAGTGCTATTGTGAAGATCTCTTTTGCGAGGCACTCTTCTTCGTGCGTGGGGTCAATAACAACAATGTCATCTGCCAAGACTGCAAATGTTGCAGCCAGTGGGCCGTGCTGGATTCCGGCAGGTTCGCGCTCCCACAAGACGCTGATTTCTTCACCTTCTGTTGCTACCTGTGAGCCGAGAAAAGGAGATAATCTCGTTCATTCCTACTATCCAAATTCAAACCCAGCGAAAGATTATTGTCTTCACATTTATTGTTTTTGTTCCGAAAGGTCCAGTAACAAAAAGCGGGGCCATGTTTGTAGTGTCAGTGTGAACAGGATGACATGGCTAACATTCAGCATAGAACAGGAACGAGATTGGTGTCATATATCGACAAGTATATTCTGAGGATGGCTATTTATGTAAGTTTAAAACTGACACACAGGGCACCCCTGTATGCTAAGTGAGGAGATACAATCAGCATAAACACCTTAGGAAGGGTTAAGCTTGCCAGTGCCGCAGTAGCAGCCAAAACACATGCTTCAGCAACATTTCCATCGTAGTCTACGCATGTGAGGTCCACATACAAGCACCATGACAGCTGCAAACGAGTTTCTATTAAGCAAGCTGCTACCATAACTGTAGGAACACCAACTATAAAAAGAAAGCAGCATCACCTTGCCTTCTACTATACAGAGCTTCTCCAAGTCTATGCAGCCAGAGCTATTGGAAGAGCCAAAGTTACACTGTGCCCACCAACATAATTTTTCTTGTTACCTGTTGAGCATATCAAGCATCATTTTGCTCAACACCTGTGCTTGTTCTGATGGCGGACCCATTTTAAACATAGGGGAGCACAGTGGTAGAAGGTCAACATTGGGAACTGCAAAACCACAAGCGAAATCACCGTGAAACGCAAATCTCATTTCGTATTGCAGCACTTGCCAATGAATCCTTTCCTGGGTTCTTCTACTGTTGGCTCCGCGAGTTCCTAAAGAAATATCAAAGCGATATCATTGTGCTACTACATACTATAACGTGAGACAAGAAGAATGAAAAATTTATTGTACTGCTTTGATGCCGCAGATTATACTCGTGCAGCCTATCTTGACAACTGCGGATCCATCAGCTGTCGAAATTGAACCTGTCAAAATAACAGAAATTTCAGCCACTTCCCACGCGGCAGCTGCATGTTGTTTGCCTATATTTATAGCTGTATCCCTCCTCTCATTCGATTCCCGTCCATCGGACCGAACAAAAGGACCCTGAAAAGATCCGTACAAGGTTGAGCACCCACGTGGAACTGAACATGGCAAGACCTCACATACCTCTCTTCGCGCCAAATGCAGACGAGTCTGCAAAAGACTAACGTTCAAGAGCGTAAGTAACCGCTTTATATCGTTGCCATTATGCTAGAAAGGGCAGATAGCAAGTCGGTCGTGTCTTACCTGAACTCCGTCGCCATTTGTAAACAACTGCACGCATCGCATCACGTGCAGAGCGTTTCCGGTTCCGGAAATTCTTCGGTTCGTTCTCATGCCGCGATGTTGTACGTGGCTTGGTCAGATGTGTTGCTGTGTTTAAGTATATTCGTATTGTTCTTCCTAGTTATCGTAAGTTTTCCTAAATATTCTACGTTTACTTTGTTGTGTTTTTGACTGACAGGAACTCGTTTATTGTGGCATCAACGGAAAGAGCTGCTGGCATCGGCGCGAGCTAGCTGACGCTGTCATTCTGTTTATCTCGCAGCACAGACTACGAATTACCGTCAGTTTACGAAAACTACTGAGCTGGGTGGTTTTTACAACCGAATTCATTCCAGAAATATGCATACAACTGCCACGCTCTAAGTTCTTGACTATCTAAGCCCGTTTTCACATCAAAGTACCCAGACAAAACGACAATGTTAGCGCTTTCTAAGGATGCCTGCGCACGTCGATATGCAAACAATTAAGTGTACATTGTCTTTACCTTGCAGCTTACAGTGGTGTTGTACGCAACAACAACCCGCGCTCCACTCATAATCCGGTATGAAGATGAAATGACTTTCAAAGATCCAGCAAGACCAGGGGACCGCATACCTTTTCCCCATCTCAAGGATGAGCCGACGATTGATTTGTCGGTTATTGTACCCGCGTATGAAGAAGAAAAAAGACGTAAGTTAACTACACGCCTATAATAATGGGATCACTTATATATGTATAGGCTGTGTCCACTGCACTGTAACGGGTTAGTATAATTGATTAATTTTTAATTCAATTTCCAGTGCCACCGATGCTTGACGAATGCTTGGAGCATTTAGAAAATAAGCAGGTGAGCATTTGAATTTTTCTGGTTTTCGGGAGAGTTAGCTCCTTGTCTTTACGACTTCCAAAATCAACTAGTCTGTCTTCTGAGTACTGCTGTGCTCTGTACTTTCTGTTCTAGAAATCTAACAAGAACTTCAAATACGAAATAATTGTAGTAGATGACGGAAGTCGGGACAAAACGTCAGAGGTTGGGCTCAGCTATTGTCTGCGATATGGCTCGGAAAAAGTGCGGGTACTCACTCTAGTCAAGAACAGGGGCAAAGGTGGAGCAGTGCGAATGGTAAAGTGGGCCTCACATTGTATGGGTCCTTTCAAGATCTCTAAAATGGTATATTCTTCATCGAAGGGCATGCTGAGTGCCCGTGGCAGACAGTTGCTGTTTGCAGACGCTGACGGCGCCACACGGTTTTCTGATATTGACAAGCTTAATGATGCCATGGAGGAGCTTATGCAAACGGTAAGCCCGGTTCCCAGGTACTTTATATTAGGAGGAGGAAGCACCTCCTCCCCTCCTCATGAACAATCAACATAATAATAACCAATCCCTCCTCAACTTTCCTCTTTGTTTTCCATAATGTAGAGCGAGACAGTAGTCATTGTGGGGTCAAGAGCACATTTAGAGAAAGATTCCATAGCTACGGTGAGACTTCACAGTTAAAAAAAAGCTGCATGTGACAAACATACTTTTTTCACATTCTGTCTGCAGCGTTCCATTTTCCGAACCATCCTTATGTTTGGATTTCACTTCTTGGTGTGGCTGTTCGCCGTCCGCTGCATCAGGGACACCCAGTGCGGCTTCAAACTCTTTACAAGGGAGGCGGCAAAGTACCTGTTTGCGTCACTACATGTTGAACGGTGGTAAGGGTATTGACATGTATACTACAGGCCTTTTATGAGGACGGGGTGGACCCTTTGCCTGACCGAGTACCAGGCTGCTGGAAAATCAAAAAAATTACACATATTTGTCTAATTACATCATTATTATTACTCTTTCATTGTGTATAACTGATGCCATAAAAGTAATGCCATGTTATAGGGCTTTTGACGTCGAAGTGCTGTATCTGGCGCAGAAGCTCGGGTTTCCTATGAAAGAAGTAGCCGTCCATTGGATTGAAATTGAAGGTAACTGGAGCCTGCAGCTCCGTGCAGGCTTAGCATTTCTCTCAATGTTCTTTTTTCGAAGGTTCTAAGGTTGTTCCATTCTGGACTTGGCTGGAGATGGGAAGAGACCTGTTCCTGATCTGGATGAGATATACCGTCGGTGCTTGGACGGTAGCCGTTCGTCCGAAAAAAGAGAAGTGATCACTGGGCATTCTGTTCCTATTGTGCAATGTGAAGCTACTGTTGATGCACAGCATGACAATTTTTTATAAAACAGAGGGGCATTTTTGCATTAATAAATCTTGTTTTACATAATTTGTGAATTAGAACATTGCAAGAAGTTTTCAAGAGTTTGCGAATACTAGGAAAAGAAAAACTACATTCAGCGAAGATGTAGATGATGTTTTTATGAGTTCCACGAACATGAGCACAAGTTGGAAGCTTCTGCGGACACGGTCGGAAATTTGTCGTGTTCATCAAGCTCTTAACTGTCACCTCGAAAGAGAAGATACATAAGAGTATAAAATTTGTGGTGGGAAAATCCTGAGTGTACACAGGACGTGCCTGTTTTGTTCCTCCCTTGTTTGTGGTCCAAGTTGAGGGAATCGAATACAAATGGCAGGGTATAAAGTTTTTGGCACACTAGTTGTGGTCGCCATGCCATGCTACTATTACTGGCAAAGTTCTGGCGAGCAGTAAAGTGTATGGCTCCGATGGCGGGGCTCCAGGACTAGAGCTTTCTTCCGAAACACAATATGGAGGTGGTGTGGAGCAAGGCCCCCATGTTGCATTTCCAGGTGGACACTGTCAGGATTAACTTCCTCCCTCCCATTTTGCGAGGCTAACTTCACGGGGAATTCCAGCGCAGTCGCTGGTGCATGTGCCTGTGACTTTCTAACAAATTTTTTAAAAACATATACATATAACTTATATGCATACAACGACAGTATATACAATGACCCCAGCGGACGACCAGTACTATATATATACCGCTTTTCCATACTATAACTCGCACCTTTGTACAAGTTGCAGTCGCCTAAAATCACCATTTTCTGTGAAAAAAACAAAAAAAAAATATATATATATATACAAGTCGCACCTTTGTATAAGTCGCAATTGCCAAAAATGACAATGTTCTAAATTTTCCAAACGGTTTGTTGTACAGTCGCGCAAGTCATATGGAGCATAGTCACGTGAATCCGTAAAATATACCTGAAAATTTATTAAAAAAAACATTCGCGAACTATACACCGGAAAATACGGTACATATATATATTGTGAAGACTGAGCTAGATGATTGTGTGTTTATTATGCGAGCGTCAGTCTCGGAATGAGAACACGGGGCTCCCGCGCAGTGATGATGTGCAGTGACGTTGATGATAGTTTCTGTATCACAATATATATATGTGTGTGTATGTGCGTAGGAACCGGTAAGTACGGTACAAAAATTACATTTTACATGGATAGCGGTATAAATATCCGAAACCAAAACTCTTCTGGCCAATAAGGACTAAGGTTTACTTTCCTTCGCGTAAGCTGTTCGCAGGTTCCCCGTTACAACGGGGCATATAGGGTCGTTTAACGACATGAGACGATTGTCTCCGTTGTAGTGAGCATTGACAATTCATAGCAGTTATTGTTCCATACCCGAAACAAAAAAAAGCAACAGGTAACATCATAATCGCGTTTATCTTTCTGTTTGTGCTAATTATTATAGCGCACTGGACAACTTAAAAGCCTCACAGTAACATAGGGAGTGCATTATACAGGCCGTGAGACCGGCGCGTTTTTAAGCACATGTCTCTTCTTTGACAGTACTTACGGTGTTTTACGTGCCATTTTTAGAAAATGGATTTTCAACATCGTGCGGGAGGGAAGACGGGCACGGGTGGAGTCGCTTCGTGGTCCGAGTCAAACAGAGACCGAAGAGAAAGACTCAGGCAGCTCGCCTTAGAAACGATCGATCTTCAGAAAGATCCTTACTTCATGAAGAATCATTTAGGTCAGTAATATGTCAGCAGCGACTACACAGGAGAGATGTATACCTTATCCAAGTTCCGTTGTTGCAGGTTCTTACGAGTGCAAACTCTGTCTGACGCTCCATAACAACGAAGGCAGTTATTTAGCCCACACACAAGGCAAGAAACACCAGGCGAATCTCGCTAGGCGTGCTGCAAAAGAGGCCAAGGATTCTCCGCAGTTACCAGCACCTTCAAAGCCCAGAGTGGATATTAAGAAGTTTGTCAAGATAGGTCGACCTGGCTACAGAGTTACCAAGGTGTGTCCTGCAGTCAAATAATACTGTTGGGATTGGGCTTTCTATAGAAAATGTTGCTTCAAATACTGAAGCTCCGCACAACACAGCGAAAAAAAAAGAAAGAAAAATGGGGGGAGTAACGACTGGCCGAGATACTCTACTCCCATTACAACTGGTACAAACCCTTATTGCAGTGGCCTAGGACCAAGGCCATAGCAAGAGAGAGCTTCATGGTCTGGCACTACTGCCAAGGGCACACTTCATTCTGCCAAGAACATACAAAACAAGTTGCAAAGTTTTAAGCTTTACAGTTAGATCAATAATAAAAGTTGTCACATGTCAGTGAGTCACGTAGAGCAGGGTGCCTGGTAAACATAATTGTAATGAAAAATTACCCAAAATGATGTTGATATAAAAATTATGCTTTTAAAGATATTTCATGTTGTACAGAGTGCTTAAAAAGGGGAAAATGAGCATAGATAACATGCAGCGATCATAACTTATTTCAGGTTACTGAATGCTTGCTGGCATTTTCTTTCCTTTCTTCCAGCAACGTGATGGTGACACAGGACAGCAGTCTCTACTGTTCCAGGTGGACTACCCTGAGGTTGGGGATACAGTGGTGCCTAGGCATAGGTTCATGTCAGCCTATGAGCAAAAGGTGGAACCTCCGGATCGTCGATGGCAGTATCTTCTTTTTGCTGCAGAGCCCTATGAAACAATTGCTTTCAAAGTAAGCCATTACCAGTATTTTACATCACTGTTACGTTTCCGTCTCCTGAAGTCTGGTTGCCCCCAACAGTACAGGGCAACATTTGTATGAGATTACCAAGAATCTGGGATGACATGTGTTTGTTGCGCATCTCTACGTTACGCTCATCACTTAAGGGGAGCTATGTGTGCAAGAACAAATTGAGCTGTGTGACTCCCAGAATTATCACCATGGCAACCAAAACTCACGTGCAGCAATACAATGAAGTATAAGGATGACTCATGTTTTAAAAAATGGAAGGCAAGTGTAGCATATTGAATGCTGTTGGGTGCATAAGAAGTTAAGTGACATGGATAGTCATGCCCAAGAAATAAAAAAAGAGTAACCCCAAATGTGTTATGTCTGCATACTGTGCTGTAGCTCATTGCAGTTTAAATGTTCTTTCAAGGTTCCCAGCAGGGAAGTGGACAAGTCCGAAGGCAAGTTCTGGACCATGTGGAACAAGGACACAAAGCAATTCTTCCTGCAGTTCAGCTTCAAGATGGACACCAAGCCCAAAGCAGGGCCTGCACCACCAAATCCTACAGTTGGGCCACCTTCAGGAAATGCACCCAGTAATTAAGAGTACAATAAATTGCCAGACTTTCGAAGACCTGATCGTCACGGGAGTGATGCTACTAGGCCATGGTATTAGCAAGGGTAAGGCTCTGCAGTTATATTTGTATCATTGATGTGCCTCTTAATTGTGTTACTGGGGCCGTGTTTTAACTTGGGGCACTTGGCTGAGAATCAGTGGAGGAACCCTTACGGCCTTGCAAAATCAATTTCATAAGTTGAACAGCTACTTCCGTATGCCATGGATTATTGCAATGGCAAAAGATCGGTCAAAAATTTTAAAGAATACTTGAGGTATTATAAATTTTCCAAGTAGGCATCATTTTCTAGATGTATTTCAATTCTGATGGATGTTGGTGTTGCCAGATTTGTACTGGTTAAGAGGTATTAACTAATGAGACTACAGAGACCATCAAATGAAGTACACTTAAGCAGCAGTCTCTCAAAAAAGCATTTCGAAAGCAAGAAGAAATCTACGACTGCAGTTTGTCTCTGAAACATGTAGACCGAATCGAAAATTTTCCCTTTGCTCATAACCGAATGCAGATTATTCTCTGCATACTACAGAAAAAAAAACAACATTGTCGTATGATATCCGTAGTCGAAGGACCATAAACAGTGGCTGGTATTTATTTACAAAGCTTGTGTCATGGACTGAAATATGTACATTAGAGGCAGGATGGTATATACAAGGATAATGGACGAGAGGCATCATGTTAATGTTGCTCGGCAGCCCCTAGCTTCCATCACTTCCGTTCTTTTGGTCCAGTTTGTTCTTGTTGTTCTTGACCATGTAGATGAAAAAAGTGATGGCTTCCTTTTCCGAGATGGGTATTGTGCGGAAGTGCCTTGCGAGAGTCTGCACAGAAAATACGCAGGTGAGAATATACACTGCTCCAGTGGTGAACACACTTACATCTGCAAGCTGTGCTTTGTTGAGACCAGGCCGCATAGGGACTTTGTAATATCGCTTATAGCGACGCAGTGTGTTCACTTGCAATTGGAACAGGTCCACCTAGTAATGAGAGATTATCATAAAGGTTTCAATAGTAAACATCGACAAGTTTTTCTTACTTCAGGCATGTCAATATCCTGCTCGTTGGAACCGTTGTCATCTTCGCTGTCCTTGCGCTTTCGTTTGGTGCGCACACTTTGTATCACACTTTTGTGATAATCACAGATGTAAATGTGCCGTGCCTGAAACAGCAAACCTGGTTCAATTTCCAAGGCCCCAGCCAGTACTCACAAGTACTCACACTTGGATCGATGTTAAGTTTCAGTTTCCGCTGAGCGACTGTCTTTTGAATCCTTTTGCTGTAGCTGGCATTGCCAGCGGGACGAGTGCAACGCTCGGCATCGTCCAGGAGACAACAGATTTGGTTGTGACCACTTTGGGTTTCTTCTTCCGTACTAAAGCCGTTCATGGGCTCTTCCTGAAACACGAAGCGTGTGCTATGGAAGAAAGCGTGCATAACCACATGAAAGCGATTCCGATGAAACCCAACATTCGCGCCAGGTTTACTGAATCACTGCCCGAGAAAAGGATTGCGAGAAATCATCGCCAATGCATGCAACTCGTATGTTATCCACGAGTCCCACACACAAGGTGTGAACTACTGAAGCAATGTGTAAAATGCGGTTGAACATAACGGAAC
>JARGYV010107881.1:0-11991 GCA_029532675.1 Ornithodoros moubata | reverse complement strand
CACCGAAGCGACTCTTCCTGAGTTCTGGATTGTTCGCATGGTATGGCAGGTACGCACAGCAAGCTGCCTTCGGGTGGAGTTGTTATCTGGTTTCTAGAGTAATGGTACTACACGTGTAAAGGGGCCTACCTCCAGAGTAGGTAGCTCCCTTACCTGATGACAATACACACCAAGTAGGCTAATAAAGCGTTTGCTAGTTATGCAGCTTGATTGTCGTCTGCAATTCATCCGTGACAATATGAAGCTCCTTCTCTCTTCCTTCACTTTATCACCCACGTATGGCATGACACTATAACATCAACGATAAGGTCCATACAGCTAGTTTTGCTTTTTAAAAAGTTCCTTAGTAAAATGCAGCGTCTTGACCAGAATGAGCCGCCGTCGGGTGTACACAGAGGGGGTGCCTGTTGTGTTACGTCAATCCCTGTAAGCCCTCTGGCGTGTGAATTTGGACTTGTCATCTTCTTCAAATGCAAACGCCGGTCTTCTGGACGGAATGGAGATTAGAGAACGATGCGGCCTTTCCAAGGACTCACGGTGCAATTGCTTTACGTGAACAGAAGAGGGTTGACCAAAGAACGAAGTCGCTTCGACCTCTGTGGCATGAGACAGCATTGGCAACACGCTTGGGAAATCTCCTGCAGCGTGGTCAGTTCCAAAATGGGTCGATAGAACACGGACACAGGTTTCACATTTAATGCACTTGTACGAATTCAAGTGGACTTGGATGTCATCCCTGCCCGCGGTGGTGGTGGCGGTGTACCGGTTGTTTCTTGCTTGCCGGCATCACTGCAGCATCACTTCAGGCATCACTGAAGATCGTAGCGGGACGTTCCGGGCCAATTTAGACGAGAATCGTTGTATGGGGAAAAAGCACTTCCATCATTGACTGTCGCAGGGTTTAGTCCCACAAGCCACCAGTTTCTGCTTAGCAGCTCGACCATGCAGCTGCTGTCATCATTAACACTGCTTTGGCAATTTTGACCAATTTGCTTGAACCATTTAGTCAGTCACGTATTACACACGTGAGTCATCGCTGCCGCTGCTTTCCTCACTTGTCTAATAAATAGCAAACTAAGCTGTTCGTGAAGGCTGCTTTTGGTTTTTGTTTGGTTTCGGTACTCGAAAAACACGAAGGCTGAAATTACGTTAAGTGGTAGACGAAATTAATTGACTCTGCAACGACGCCTGAGAACAAGAGCTGAGCGAAAAGCTGTGTATGCGGTGACCTTCTGTTTTTAAAATGTGCAGATAGAGCACATGATGGACCACAACACGCAACGAAATTCAAAATAAGCAATCCTCTGCAATCCCCGGAAAGCTACTCGAGCACCATCCCCAGCCACGCACTTTCTACAGTTATCAGTTGTATTCAACGACATCTGTATAACTCTGACGTCAGATGAACGACTTTAGGTAGATTGCTGAGTCGTCGCAAAGGCTGTTCTTTTAGTGTAATGAGTCTCATGGGGTTGTCTCAATGGGGTCAGCCAAGCGAGGGAGGGAGGAACTGTCCCTATATCATCCCTTTTTTTGTGGAGATGGATGTGTGGAAGGGCCCCTTCGGGCACGCGGCCAATCAGTATCATACCTGGTGATTGTTGACCTACGATTGTTAGTACATTGAAGATCGATACACGTGTTCTTTCAGCGGACCCACCTTATGTCTACAAAGAAAGCGCCGCATTTTCTCTTCGACCCATATGCGCAGTGTCTACGAAAAAATACGTATTACGTATGGAGGAAGCCATTGGAAGCGCCTTGCGAGACAAACTCCTAAAGAGTGCTTGCTTCATTTCGCCCATTCGAAGAGTTTTTGTGCGAAATATCGGCTGCTCTAGATTGAGGCACTTTGCTGCAACTTCTGCATTCACCCACTATTGGTGAATTATGGAAAAGGATCCTGCGATCCGGTAAAGCAGTCCAAGCTAAAGGCCTCAGGCTGGGAGTAGCCGGAATTTTGCGTAGTCAGCGCGAAATGTCGAGTGCTCCGGAGGCATTTTGTTTCAACTTGCACTTCACTGGTTCGCTAATATTTTGGCAGGTGAAGACATCTTGTACGACTGCGCTCTACAGCAAGACACAACATCATGCATGCAGCCGTCGTGAACGCGGCTTTATTGCTCCTATAACAGAACATGATACTTCTATGAATCACTTGAAACAGCCTGACGTGACAAAGCCGACTTCTCTCTCGAAGCTATGTCTTGGAGGGCCAGGACATCAGAAAACGAAAGGCATACGCCGATTCGCGAAGAGCGCGAATATGAAATATACGCACATCGACTATGGTTGTCTGTAGTCGCCAGCATGTGGCTTAACGACCACCTGACTCCAGGCTAGATGTCGCCTTTACGAGGGAAGTTCGCTCAGCATCACAAATTCTAGGACCCTGCATGGTTCGCTACCCAGACAGTATATGATCATTAGACATGCTGAGTGGAGTACGCCCATCGAGTACTCATGTTTTGCTTGTATTCTTCCTGGCGACGAAGAGAAATTTACCACAGAGGTCGACGTTTCCACTCACTGCCCAGTACCCCCATTGTATGAGATTGGTATAGCAACGCCACATGTAACGTCCCAACAAAATCTCTGACATAATGGAGCCTTCATTTATGTGTTGTGAAAAAAAACGAAAGCATGTGCAAACATTAATTGCCCACCGAACATTAAAGACGTTCCGGCACAAATGACTTGAGCAGAGGAACGCTCGCTCGGCCTCCTACAAAAACGCAGTTCTTCACTATGGGTGCACGGGGGGAATAGTTAATGGCCCGTACATTCTGGACGAATGTTGTCGCATGGCCGTGGAGAGCGATGTTATTCATCTGGCCAGGACAATAATTTAGTCCCGGGCAACTGACAAGAGAAAAAACAAAAGATGAGTGTCTGTAAATTACCGTTCCATCAACGAGGACCTGGCAGTCGAAGTAAAGTAGGAAAGAATGTCACCGTTTTAAGAGAAGGCTGCATAACATGTCCCGGACAAAATGGCCATCCGTAGAGTGGGAATAACCTGTGGCTCACCGGCAAACAATTCAAGGGGCTAAAGAGTTCGTTCGTCAAAGGGGTTCTCACACAAGCTTCGCCTATTCCATCTATTTCTTTCTTTATGCGGTTCCGTCAGTATTTTGTACTTCGAAATTTTCATTCATTTATTGCTCTAGGGCATAATTAGCACTAAAGCATAACGTCGGAGCCAGGTACCAGGGTACACTCTAAAAACAGAACTTCACCGCATAACTCGGTGTAAACCAATCCCCAGTCAGAACTATATCGCTCAAGCACAGGATACGTAAAAAACGGTGGGCCTACGCCTTTTTATGGCACTTAGTATAAGTGACACAAAAAGGCGGACAGCCACCTTTTTCGTCGATCCCATCAGTGAACGATATCATTCTCAATCGTTGGTACCGTCTTGTGTGGGTAAGTTCTTTTTTTCAGAGTGTAGAACAGCATAGTCCAAAAGAAAAACTTGACTGCGTAATGAGTGAGAACCAAACAGCATTCACAATGACATGGGGAAAGACTATTGGCACTTTGTGTACCAGGTGGGAGAAGGGCATCGCTCTGAGTGGTTCTTGCCGTGTCACGCGTTCGAGTGCAAGAGGCGAGATGTGGCTCCATCGACAGACAGATAGAGTAACAATAATATAACCACCAGCGGTGAGCGTCCTAATTTATTTATTCATTTAGATAAGTCCAAGTCCCGAGCGCATTGCATGATGGCTGGGTTAAAGCGACCATTGTATCCTGCCATGTCTGTATCTTGTTAGCCCAAATTATCTGGGAGCAATGACTTCTTCGTCCTGGTCCTACGTTTGTCGTGTAACAAAAACTATATTTGCCGTATGGTGTATCCGCATGGCGATACAGTTTGTGACTGCAATAGCTCACATTTTTCTTGTTTTATAGCAAGAAAGTGTCGTGGTGTTTGACGCAGCCACTAGTTGCGACCTTCCAAAAGGAAAGGTAAACTACATTAGTGCCGGAAAATGTGTTTCGTAAAAGAGACGTGTAAGTCCGTGATCGCATCTTGTGAAATGTCAGAACGACATACGACTTAGTCAAGCATTCGACATGCCTTGATGCCATGAAAGGGTGAGGAGGAAGAGGCCTCCTCTTCGAATTTCTAGATGTGAGGGAGCAAAAGCTTTTCCTTCTATCTCTGCAACGAGGAGTTTATCGGGCGCTGCTTTTTTCTAACCGTTCTACAAGTCAGCGATGGCTGCAATCGCAATATGATCCATCCCAGTCTCACATCTAACAATCTATGTTGACGAGATGTCTAGCGGGATGTAACCACAGAAATAATCGTGACCACAGAAATACCCAGAAGTTATCAGACTGCGAGGCTTTGAAACCAAAATACCTGGAGGTCTAATATGGAGGGTCCCATTCAAATGCTTGCATTTCCAAGGGGAAGCATGACGTGAAGTTGTTTCCAATCTCAGATGAAACGGCACTCTATTCTGAGGAACAAATCATACAATACCGTGGACAGACACTTCCAGTTCACGTATATTGTAAGCCCTGGACGACCAGGGTCCAGCTTCGATGTACTCTTCGACACCTCCTGGGCTTTCTTTCTAAAACGCAGCTCATGGCTGAAGCCCTGTGGGCAAGTGTACGTGTGCTGCTGGGAGTGCCCTACCATGATATTTACAACTAGACATCTTCCATCTTGGTCTCGTATCTCAATTCACGGGCGATAGGATAGGGTATCTGCGGTCAAACATCCCACCTCATTATCATCCTGTATACGTATAGTAGTAGTATAGTAATCTCGTATACTGTTCTCTCTTTTGATAGTGCAATGCAGATAGTCGGCACGCTTTCGTATTAGCATTTTCGAATACGTAAACTTTGTCTCTCCTATCAAAGGACCGCCAAGGAGGTCACTTCCAAGGGAGACCATTGTATGTACGTGTGTTTTTGCTTCATTTATTTAATTCTACTGAGGACACCCTTGCTTTGCCGAAAGGAAGACCACCTTGACATCGCTACCATAATCTTTGAGAGTTCATCGCGTTGTGGGCCCCGCGTGGAGCTCGAGATGTCGTCAATAAATTTGTCAACAAACTTAGTGACCAAGTCCGTGTCCATTCCCAAGGAGCCCACACTCTTGAAAGTCCAAAATTTCGAGACCGCGTTCTTCATGCATGGATAGAGGTCACGCGCATCGAATCACAAGATGTGAAAAGTGGAGCCCAGAAAAAGATACAGGTACAAGAGGTGCAGATAATCAGTCGTGTTGTGGAGCGTCGGCCCCCTACGCATCTGTTGCCAGGACACATACTACACTTCCGGGACTGAATTTTTTTGTACAAAAGATAAGTGGCGCAATTTCTCAAAAAACTATGAAACTACGTTGACTGAAGTTTCCTCGATAAACCACATTTATTTAGTAGCGGTAGGCAGCAGTCTGTACCTTTTTTTTTTTGTAGGTTTTTGCTGTAGGTTTTTCTGCGTTTGTATGTGTTTAGACGCTGTTACCATTTACAACTGTCTAAAATCAGAGCTTCACCACATAACACGCTAAGAGCCAATCACCATTCGCAGTGATATCATACGGTTTCCTGATTGGTGGAAAGCGGTAAGCTAACTATGTCTTTCTGTTGCATTGTGCATTTGCGTTAATCGCCACATAAAGGCGATACAAGGCGCCACAAAAATATCATTCAGTCTCGCGATTGGTTCCCAACGTGTTGCGCGCTCAGGTTCTGTTCTTAGTGTGTAATCGTGCTAAATATCAACTGCATGTGACACAGAGCTCAAAAGTGGTACTACACAATGACTTTGGCTGGCTATCTTACTCATTTTTCAGTTTTCATATTGCAATTGGATATATGACAAATGCAGCCAGTGCATACGTGTGTAAAGGAGCGCACGTTGTAAAAGAAGAGCAAAGCACATACGCACGTGTGCGTCTCAAATATGCGTTGAATTCTGTCAAAAAACGCCAGGGCGTCACGTGAAACATCGCTGAGCTAATTCTGAGAAATAAAGCAAAAATAACCCCAGAAGAATTCCTGCCATGCTGTTGGGGACGTTAAGTTGTGTGCGTTGAATAGGAAAGACGTATGTGCGCGAATAAGCATATGCTCTGGCGAGCGCGAAGCATCCGCTGGCTGCGGCCCAACCCCACCGCTACTTATACATACAACGGCAGCTTTAAAATAAGGTGCACGAAGGACGCTTTACATTTCCGCCATCTACCCCTACATGCTTTTGTTCTTGTCGAGATACCTCTCTCCTTTACTCGAGTAGCGTTGTTTACTTCATTTCCCGGTTGCAGCGACAGGCGCTGTTACTTCGCAGTGATAGAGAGGAGCTGAAAGAGCATTACTGTGTTCCAAAGAAGCTCGTTACAGTATGATCAATAAGCACAACCGGTCACGGCAAGCTCATTGGATGCGTCTCGGCACGTGACTCATTTTCCTTTGACATGGCACTAGGTTGAAAGAGAGGTAGTCACAAGTAATTGGAAGATGATTTTGGGTTTGTTTACCCTGCTTCAAAATTTGACGAGCAAAGTAAACATGAAAACATCATCAACTGTTAAGGCCGTACACTTTGATGCAGCAGGCAGAAGTGATTCGGCAAGCATGCAGAAAGAGTAGATGTAGATGCCTTAAGAGACAAATTAGAGACTGTTCGCTCAGAATAGTTAGTGCTGAAGTTGAACACATCGTTCTGCAGCATTGCTTTAACTAGGGTAAGGCAAAAGAAAGAGGGAGATGGCGTATCATTTCTGAAGAAAGGACCCACATTTGACGACACTCCAATCCATCCTCAGTATGGAATATCGCTTACACTGGCAACTGATAAAGGGCAGTCCCCGAATGGCCAGCAACATTAGCTGTAGCGGTCATTAGTTAATTAGTGAGTTAGAGCTCAGGTGGCACGTCCAAAGCACGTTGTGTGGCGTTACGTGCCCTACATCTGAGCCTCCTCGACGGCTAAATTGTTGAGACGAGTTCATCTAATTGCTCGCTCACCTAATAGCATTTTTGTTGTGGGTTTTATGACTTTGAACATCGGGCACATTCCGGCCTCCCGGGGCTTTCGCAGCAACGCCACAGGGCATCACTGGTCAAGAGTGAGAAAACATGATTGTAACGGGAGCTTCTTCTGTTTGAATCTTTTATGGCCTTCGAGGACGTGGTGATTATGGCGTGAATAATCGTCCAAAAGTGGCTCTGAGCGCAAAATTAGGCGCGACTGATTTTCCCGGCGCGAAAGTCTTGTATGTAGAGCGCAAAGAGAGAGTATGAGATAATTCCGCTGGTCTGACGTAAACTTCCCCGCGACTACGCTGATTAAGCGAATGCTACTTCATACGCAGTACTCTGATAATGCTCGTGATAACCCATCGAGAGGCTTTCGGTTCAGTTCTCATTGCATTGTTAATGTTATCTAGCGCTGGCAACATATTTCAAGGCTATACGGTGATGTCTGAGACAGGAACCCATCCCAACTTGCAAATGATACACTGAAACAGAACATTCGCGGTGACAACCAGTCTTCAGACGGCAGGACATTTTCGTATCACTTTTGAGACGACGAAATCGCTGAGTGTACGCGTTTTCTGCAACATTTAATTATATACTGCACGCCCACTGACACGGAAAGGTCGTGTTTTCATAAATGGAAATATATTTTATAGATTCCATAAATGAGAGAGCCAAAAAAAGGTTTCGTACACTATAAAGACGCAAGTTGACCACATAAGACATTGTCAACGATTCAGAATTATATCGTTCACTGATGGATTAGCGAAAAACGGAGAGTGCCAACCCTTTTCTCTCACTTATGCTTAGTGTCACAAAACGTTTTTCACTTATCCTGCTCGTGAACGATATCACTCCGAATGGTTTGCGCCGTCTTATGAGGTACACTTATTTTTTCCCTTGGGTTTGCGTGGGAAAAAGTAGTGCACTCAGCGCCAACCGTCAACCAGAATGAAAACCATACTTGGGCAAGATAGGCTTGCCCAAGTATGCTCCTCCCATAAGGTTTTCTACAATTTAAGCAGTGGAAAATATCAGTCTGGTTGACGATTGGTGCTAAGTGCGCTACTTTTTCCCACGCAAACCCAAGGAAAAATAACAGTGTCAAGTTCTGTTTTCAAACTGCAGCTTACCAACAAATGGTAACCAAGCAGAGCATGTGTACTTTCAAGAGACACAACCCTTTCGCAGTGGGCTTATAAGAAAAATGCCACCAATCTGACGGGGCAGAAGTTTCTATAGTTTGTAGACAGTAAGGGCAGCAACCAGAGTCGCAAGAAAACAAGATCATCACGTAGGTTTGTGGTGTTTCATTGCAAGTCACGGATTCGGGCACAGCCATCAACGATTTCGAAAGGTCCGCTAGGCGGTGTCCACATTTTCTTAATCCATGCGAGAATTGAGTCGGCTGCAAAGTGAAAACAAGCATCGGTCCAAGGACTAAGACGAACACGCCCCTTCCTACAACAGGAAGTTTTCTTCTCACGGCAGTTCGGAGCGCTTTCTATTGTAAATGTCATCTCTATCTTACTAGGCTCTTCCGTCGATATTCAGCGCTCACTGTTATTGAAGCCAGTATGTACTTACTACACGTTATGAATAATAGGGTAATTAATTATCTGGAGTTTTCTGGAAAGCCGTGTGTCTGCGAGTTTCTCGCGTCTTCGTTGATATGTCTTTGGGCCTTTGAATAAGAGGCCTTATATGAGGTTTTTATACGTTCTTGGGATGTCGAGCTAGTCACACTCAAGTGAGCATTAAGTGAGAATTGAAAGGGAGACTGTTTTTGAAACAGGGCATTTGGTTAAAAGAGCTCTTGAATTGGACACATTTCTTCGCCCGCTTCCTTATCGTACACACATCCATTTTACGTAGTACATGAAAAATAATTTCATTGCAACGTGCGCCGTTGTACTCTCATTTGCAGCGACCTTGGAGCACCGGAAATGTTTTCGCCGAAGCTCTCAGGTCCGTCAATGGTAGAGAACAGGTAGAACGAGAAACGGGTAAGACGGGAACGTTCGGAATGTCGAACACAGCGATCTGAACTGAGCTCTTTTTTTTTTTTCTGGCTTAATAATACTTGTCGCTTTGGACATGAAGGTGCCAGTGAACGAAGTGAGTGAACACGTGATCCCCAACGTGATCACCTCGTGATTTCCGCATGGCCTGAAGAGTGTTGAAGTAGAATTTAAGCGAGAAGACAAATCAAGATAACGATCATGAAACGAGAATTTCCCCTCCATTGAAAGATTACGACGTTGGCCAGGCCATCCTGGAACTAACCCATCCCTCATTTTGATACCTCGAAGACTGCCTCATAAACGACACGAAAAGCTTCATTAAGTCCCTTTTTCCAGTTATCGAACGATTATTATATCGATGGAGTACATATGCCTAGTGATTAGTGACTCGTCCACTAAATGCAAAAACATTAGACAAAAACCAACCAACTGATTTTCGCTTACCACGTTTCATTATTTTGCTTGCCATACTGCACGAAACAAAGCATCACTTGCCATTTCTCGCAGAAACATCCCCAAGCATAAACACTAGGAGTGGAAGCAGTAGAGGCGCCGACCGCATCCCCTGTCACTTTCCAGGCAACGAGACGACGACTTTCTGCACCTTCCAAAACGGTTACACCGAAGCGCTGAGAGAGATCCAAAATAAAAATCACGCAGAAGTCACCTTAAACCACAGCAAGAAGTGCACATCACGACAAAACAGGTATGGCGTCGCTCGCTCGTACTCGAGGCTTGGTGCTCGGGGAGAGGCGCCCGTCTGTTCGCATTTTTCATTTTCTTTTTTTTTTTTGCATCGAATGTGCGCGCGTGCGTCATGGAGTTTTGTTCATTGACCGCTAGGGGAACAGAGGGAATGGTAAGGAAGTCGGGAAAGTGGAAGTGTTCGTGAGGGAAATGCGCATGCGCACTTGTCGCACCGCTATACGTAGCGCCACCGTACGAAGACTGTGGGGTATATTTTCACGAATGAGGGGGAGCAGGAAAGCGGGAGCGCGTTGATGAATAAAGTTCGGGGGTTCGGCGGTCTCTCGGGAGTGAAGTGAACGCATTTGGCGCACCCAACTCCATTCAGCTTTTGTGGGTTGTTATTTGTGTCACTTTATTGGATAGAATCTTCAATATTGTCTCGGGTGAAGATGGGCGATAAAATGGTCTACAGCAATTCCGTGCGATGCACCCAATATGGTCGACTTTGAGAAAATGATCCTTCTCTGAAAAAGGAGTACTATCGTGAAGCTCGAAAGGAAGACTGTACGAGGTAGTTCTGTCACTGTGTCACTCTCACCTTATTGCTAGTAACAACTTACAAATGTAGCTCTGTGGAGGAAGTCTCGTAATTGTGCTTTAGTTATTCTTTTTTTGGCCACATATTTACTTAGGTTGTCAGACGTTTTCTTGTGAAACGTCCAACTTACTGTCTTGTAGAGGAAATATACCCTATATCTGTTTCTGCGAATGTAGATACCTCCACATCCGCGTTTTCCGCGCCACTTGTCGACGGTAACCCCTCGGTTGTGCCACAAGTGAAGATATCCGGTGGATATTATCTCAGTCCACGATGGAAATACTGCCAGGACATGTGTGCAAATGTCTCCTCGTGAGAATATAGGAAGCACTGGCACGTAACTTTGTAGGAATGTGTGGCACAAGTGACGTGACGTGACCCTGTAGGAATTAGCAAGAGAAGGAGTTCTGCACGTCTCCGATATCCGCACAGTTGCTCCACACGAATGCTTGTACCGGCATGCACCAACTTTGTAGCAGCCAAACCGGCTGTGTCGAGATATATATGGGGAGATGGTCACTTCCTCTTCCTCCCAGATCCGTTGACCATGCCAGATGTGGGGCAATATCGCGAGAGCGAAAGGAAATGTCTACAGCGTCCGTTGTAAACTCAAGCCACTTGTAACTCCATATTCCGGCTATTTGTCTCCATGACTTTACTCTAAGAAACGCCCGAGAGATTGGATAGAAGGAATGTAGAACTGAACTGGCACAGGAGTGATTGGATGTTTGCAGGAATACATTGGTACATGGGAGTTTAAAAGAGGAGTTATAAAATGGGTTGTATACCAAGAAGATAGCATATCATCTGTCGATTTATCGATGAGATCAGCTTTGTACAACCCTTAACGCAATCCTACGATGACTATTTGCGTTCAAATATCCTATCTTGTATGCAAAGCTTTATACATATCATCTCTAGCTCACAAAGCTTTCTATATATTCTTTCTTGTCCTCTTGTTTCCGGTTTACAACCAGGCATCGCGATATATGTTTGGCACACTAAACTAATCCTTCACAATTCATGGAAAAAGCCCTCACGAGTACGGGCGAATCAACACCGGAAAAGCGACACTGGTTTGAGAAGCCCAGCTGGATGTGACAGATACATGCCTACTGGCCAAAAGAGAAATGATACAAGTGCTCCAGAAAGCCGGTGCCCTGCATGGGAGTTTGCAACGCATGTTCCTATCGGAACGAGGACAGTAGGAGGTGAGGTGCTGCTGCCGCTGAGCAGGAAAACAGGGACACTTACTGGTAGGGATGACTATAAGGCAACTGTCACTGTGCATCCCCCGTACTCGGAGCGCGGACCGTAGGGACCCGCAACTAATAACAGGCATCAGTTCTGAGATTGTTGGCCCATCTGGTGCGGGTATTAAATAAATTAACCCCTAAATTGCCCCTAAAAAGGGGCAGCCATCGACTGTAGAAAATGTGTGTGTACAGTGCAGCATTAGGTTCTTTGCGGCAAACGTGATTTTCAGGCTTTGATTTTGAATGCAGCTTATGGTCAGCAGGCAAGCAGTGGCCAGCTCTCCAACGCCGTCTTCAAGAGTCACTCGACAAGGTTACAGAGTTTTTGACCCAGAGGGGCATGGACATCTCATGTGAGAAGACCGTTTACCTCCCTTTCTGCAGAAAACGGCTCCCTCGATTTCAGC